>JAAEAF010012258.1:0-28549 GCA_011037195.1 Triatoma infestans | reverse complement strand
AATAGCACTGTAGAGAAGAGGGTTTACAAATTTAAAGAAAATTGTGCAAAATAGCACTGTAGAGAAGAGGGTTTACAAATTTAAAGAAAATTGTGCAAAATAGCACTGTAGAGAAGAGGGTTTACAAATTTAAAGAAAATTGTCTGAGCTTTTTTTGGCGAAAGTCGCAAAAAGTCCCATTTTGAAGAATCTTATCGTCCAAGACCACTTAGTACCATTTATACGAATATCAAATTTGAATTACCTGCGATTTACCCTTTTTTTTGAGATATGCTGTCTACACACCATTTCTAAAAAAAAAACTTTTTAGCACCTTGGGTACCTCTTAAAGGAAGTTATTTCTGATGAAAACTTAATTTTGAAAACAGGATTTTAAGATACAATACAACTTTAGGCTTTCCGCTAGATTGCTATTTTAGTGTAATATCCAGCTCCAGCACCAATTTAACATAAGGAATAACTAAACAATTTCTATAAATTTCATCTCTGGAAAAAAAAAATTGTAAAATAAAACTGTGTAATTGTGCGAAAAGAAAAAAAAAAAATCTGGGGTGAAACACTCATACAACTTTCTCTTACACCAGTTTTCAAAATTATAATCGACAAATTTAGAGTTTGTGTATCAAATTTGATGAAATTCATTGGAGTTCGTCGAAAACTCGAAAAAAATGTTCAGTAAAAGCGCACTTCCGGTTTACAAACTTTTTTTTTTTGAAACCCGGAATTTTTGCCATCTATTTATTTGGAATTACTTTTGTTTGGATGGTAGAATAATTGTATAACCAATTATGATATCACTTTAAAGAAAACATAACCCAAAAAGCACCCTTAAATGACTTCACGAGGAGAAATGTTTCAAATAAAAGTTGTAGCTCTTTAGATGTGTAGTTCACATTCCTAGTTTAAAGAAAGCCGTTCGAGACTAGCCGTTTTCGAGAAAAATAACAGAAAACACAAAAATATATTTCAGTAAAAACGCACTTCCAGTCATCCAATCTTTTCAAACTCGGAATTTCAACTTACTTACTTACTTATTCGAGACCTCTTCTACCATCCGGTGTAGAGGTTTTACATAAGGAGCACCATCTCTCTCTATCCCTGGCTACTCTCTTGGACTTAGACCACTCAATTCCCTTCTTTTTTTAGAATACTTTGGAGATTATCCTCCCAAGTAATTCTTCTTCTTCCTCGGGGTCGTTTTCCGGTCATTCGCGTTTCCATGGCTTTTTTGGGTAACCGGATATCCTCCATTCTACTTACGTGGCCGTACCAACTTCGCTGCCCCCTCTCAATTAATTGGACTAGAGGTTCACTTTTGAGCGTGGCCCGTGCTGTCGTGTTACGTATCGGGTCTCTCCTCGTTTTGCTTAAAAACCCCATTTCTAGAGCTTGGAGGCGACTTCGATCCGATTGCTTTAAGGCCCAGGATTCGCTGCCGTATGTAAGAATGGGGACAAAAGTCGAGCGGTAAATTTTAGTGCCTTTGGCCATTTCTCTCTTACTCAAAAATTTTTTGTTTATAACGGAGAACATCTTCCCCGCAGCAGCCACCCTTGCATTGATTTCTTCCGGAATTTTAACAATACATTTAATTCTAATTAATATTATTTAGATGACAGAATAATATAATAAATTGAAATAGCACTTTAGAGGAAAACCTAACCCACACCTCTCCCAAAATGAAACCACCCCTCGCCCTTAAATGAAATTTCCCAGAGAAATGTTATAAATAAAAATTGTAGATCATTGTATATATAGTTGATATACTAAGATTGAAAAAAATCGTCGGAGCCATTTTTGAGTTAAATCGCAGGAAAATAAAAGAATACCAGAAAACTGAAAAATACATTTCAGTAAAAACGCACTTCCGGTCATCCAATTTTTTTCAAACTCGGAATTTCACCAACACATTTAATTCTAATTAATATTATTTAGATGACAGAGTAATATAACAAACTGAAATAGTACTTTAGAGGAAAACCTAATCCCACCCCTCTGCCAAAAGTACCGTTAAATGAAATTTCCCAGACAAATGTTTTAAATAAAAATTGTAGTTCATTGTATGTGTAGTTAATATACTAAGTTTGAAAAAAATCGGCGGAGCCATTTTTGAGAAAATTGCAGGAAAATAAAAGAATACCAGAAAACTGAAAAATACATAAAAAAAAAAAAAACGGACTTCCGGTCAACCGACTTTTGTCAGAGACGTAATTTCAACAACACATTTAATTCTAATTAATATTATTTAGATGACAGTATTGTATAATTAACTGAAATAGCACTTTAGAGGGAAACCTAACCCCACCCCTCCCCAAAAAATGTCCTTAATTGAATTTTCCCGGAGAAATGTTTCAAATAAAATTGTAGCTTCTTATATGTGTAGTCGATATGCCAAGTTTGAAGAAAATCGTCGGTGCCATTTTTGGGAAAATCGCAAAAACGTAAAAAAAAAAAAAACAACTAGTAAAGTAGTACTTCCGGTTGAAGAATTTTGACAGATAACGTACTGTCAGATTCCATGGTGATACCTAAACGGAATATCAAGTTTCAACATTCTACGGTTGGTCGTTTTTTAGCTATGATGTTCACATACATCCACTTTTTTTGAACTCAGGGAACCTCAAAACGTATATTTATCGATATAGAAAATTTGACACGATTACAAATACTTCCTTTTATTAGGAGTAAGAGATAGTAAAATACATATGAGTTTTTACACCAGATTTCCACAAAATATATGACGCAAATTTTTGAAATATTTGTATACAATAAACTTTTATTGCTAACTTTGGAAGCAGTAAAAAATAAAATGTGAAAAACAAATAACCAGGAAGTTTTCCATTAATACCACAGTTATTCGTGGAAATCGAAATTATTGATAAAAATAAAAAAATAAAAAAAAATTACAGCAACAGAAAAATGAATATTAATTATTAAAACAACTGAAAGAAGAATATAATACTCTTTTGTTTCAACCATTGTGAATTTTTTTTTCCGTCTATATAATTTTTTTTGTAATCTCATTGAAAGGAATAATTAAAAAATATAAACTGTTCCATCCCCCATATCAAATATTAGAGAACAAAGGAGCAATGAAATTGAATTCTGTAACAACAATCCAAACTACCACTCCATAGCCCCTACAAACCCCCCTACTACAACCACCACTACCCTCGTTCTCACGCACACCCACCAGTGTACTCAGGATGGAATTAAAATCACAACAAAAGAATGAGATTATATTAAAATTAAAATTAAAATATCACTTTTGTAATGATATTTTCTTTATTCTATCTCACTTTTTTTAATTTTTTTTTCCTGCATAATAAAAAACAATTTATAAATGAAAAATTGAATAAATTTTAAGGCAATATAGTTAATTACATTTATAATTAAATTTATTCTTTTGGAGAGACCCAGTGAGTTCAATTATATCAAGTTCTTGGAAAGATGGGACATAACTAAGCAGCAAAAATTGGTCCAGAACTAGTTTAGTTCTAATTGAGAGATTTTCTTTTTTTTATAATGGGTGTTTATAACCCTAAGAGGACATTTCCCCAATACCCAACAGCTAGTGTTCTTTATAGTCCCAGTTCCCCTCCCTTAACTATCCCCTGTTCAACACCTTCCATCTAGCGCTTCTTACGCCTGCTTCGGTTCCTCTTTTCTAGTTGGGTAAAGTTGTGGAATATAAGTATATTGTATAGTGGAAGAAAGAAATGAAAGAAAATGATAATTTTGAAAAATAGTATAAGTATATTTTATAGTTTGAAAAATAGAATTTTGTTAATATTTTAAATGTATCTTAGTGCAGTGAAAAGAGTCAGGTACTATAAGTTAAGGTTATTACTATAAAGAGACAAAAGCACAGGAATCAGTTAGGGAAAATAACAATGCCATTTGGCCAACTGTTTTGTAAAAGAAAATCCCCCCCGTTAGAGAGGACATTCCTTCAAGACAGTCTGCATTCTGCTTTCAAAGCCAGAACACTTGCTTCAGGAATCGTTCTCTTAAACTCAGTGCCAGTGATAGAGATTTGCCTTTATTCTAGATAAAACATCTGATTTATTAAGTTATAGTTGTGAATATTGTAAACCATTTAAATTCACTTAGAGAATATATTTATTTCAAAAACAGTGGTGCTCTCGTGTTTATTTCTAATACTTCTCTCTTAAGCATATATACTTACAAGCCCTTTTACTAAGCCGCTCTTGCTACACAAGCTACCAGCACACAAACACACAACATCACCAACAACATTTCAATTGGTTGATTGTGTGTGTCTGTGTGAGTGAGAGAGAGAGAGAGAGAATATGGGATGGAAATATACTTCTTACCACTACCATGAACAGCGCTAGCCATGAGCGTTTGGCACTGGTCATCTGACATATCCTAGGAACATTAACTCTTAAGTATGATTATCATTGAAGCAACACGCTCTGCTTAATTCTCAAGGTAGGTGCTTTAACGTGACCACAGCCTATAAACAAGCAACAACTAGTCACCAAGCAAGAAGTGTTATATTAAATAGAGTCTGACAACAATCTAAAGAAGACGTCTAATCAACCGTCTTACTGAAGGAGTTTTTGTACAACTTCTTACACCATCAAGAAGATTTACGATCAGTCTCTTATGAGTCTACAGTTCAAGAAGTTATCTTTTCAGCCTTATGGTCTCGCGAGTTGTTCTATCAAACTCTTGCTCTACATTATTCCTTACTAAATAAAATGTTGAATCGCTATTTCAAATATAATCTATGAATGTAAACAGTAATAATGTAGTGCAGGCTTTTCTTCATCTAAACATCACTAGTGTAATAGGATCTAAAGCAGAGAGAGAGTCCCGAAAATTGAGAGTGTCACTCACTACTTAAAGCCAGACGAGTGGGAGACTCTGTTTAAATACAGCTGCGTTAGCCATACAGAGGAGAGTCTTTCAACAGTTCATATAGCAGTCACAACGCGTCAACAACTTTTCTCTTTACTCACTCTAAATTTTTCACTACCATTTTATATATTCGTGTAAAGTCCAGTCCAGTTTTTGTTACTTTCCTTATTATAATCAGTATTATTTCCAGTTATTATCTCATAAACCTAATTTCTCTCCTTCTCATACTAGCAACACAATACTCCCTATTTCATGCGTTACTTTGAGTGTTATTGGCTTCAGTATCTTGAGAATTGAATTTTTTTTCCTGATTTCTGATTATACCCTAACAAATTGATCTCTTTGGTTGTTAATGCCCAACTTATCTAGCGATTCCATTTTTTTTGGCAACTTTTCCTGCCAGGATGTAGTGATATATTAATTGTTTACACTGCCTGATTCAGGCTGTATTCTTAACTCCATAGTTCGCATTGTTGCAATCAATTTTGGACTTCTTTTTTTTTTTGGAAGATCCTAGATTTTCGGTATCTTTGTCTTTGTGACGACTCACAATTCAGCATCCAAGGGATATTGTTCACTTGGGACTTAACCAACGTTAAATTTGTAAATGTTCATGTCACTGTTGGAGAATCTAGCTTTCTGAAATACGTTTGTCAGTTCCTAGGATTCATTTACAACCAGGCAAACTTATTTGGAGTTTTTTTTATCATCTTGGCGGTGCTTTTTGTTTGTCGTTTTTTAGAAGAAGTTTATTAACAATGCTTGCACTTTTACCATTTTTTTTCTCGATATGCTGCATATAATATTTAATTTCTTTTTATACATTCTTCCTATATCTCTGATTGTGTCGTTATCAGACCTCTTTATTAAGATATCACCTTTGGAAATTAGCTTTAATAGTGTTTACAAACTTTATCCGTTTATATTAGATTGGATTGATCATATGCTATGGTAGATAATATACGCGAATATTACATAATTTTTACTGAATAATATATTGTAAACATTTTAAAACCAGTTTCTTTAGTATTTTTGTTTTCTGTTTTATAATCAACTAGTTCTGGTTTTATATTATGTGCGTGGGCGTGTGTGTGTGTGTGTGTGTTTGTTTACACCCAGTTTGATGACGTCTATCAAACTACTTTTAGATAACTTAAGTCTACTGTTCTTTCTGGTTTAAAGATAATTAAAGAATAAACTAAACGTTATATCTCTCTAATAATTAAATTAAGTTGAAATTATATTTCAAATTCATTAATTTATATGCCATAAAAGAAATTAAATTATTAATTTTCAAGTGCAATGATATTTGCAATAATTAATTATATTTTGTATTTAATTATTCTTTTAATTAATATACTTACAAATACTTTTAAGTATTTGCATCAGAAAAGCCAATTTGTTATTCAGGGTGCTTGGCGTCCCAGACTAGAAACACTTACACTGACATTCTGAAACCATTCACAACCATACTACTGAAACTATTCATACCTACAGAGGTAATAGATATGTATAAATATTTGGGTCTAGTGTAATCACAGGCAAACTTTAGCTCAACACCCACACTTATAATCCTTACTAATAATTATTCTATAGTGTACACTTTACAGAACTATATTCTGTTACAAACAATACTTAAGGAATCCACAATAAATCTTACAAGGCACGACTGATATGACCATGTAGCCATTCACTTTACAAACATCCAACATCTATAACAAAAGTAAAACGGTCCACATGTAGATTAGCTAGATAAGGCAGCCGTGGTACCAAAGCTAAGAGGTGTAGGCTTCTATATATGTAGCTTCTTGTATATAGGAACCACATACGATTTGCAGACTTCGCCTTGATCTTATTGGACATATTATAGCTATGTTTTAAATGATTCAAGTCAGAATATAATTCGTTTACTTGATAGTGAATAAATGCTTGAAATTGCATGATGGTCATCATAAATTAGAAAAAAAAATTAAAGAAGCAAGCAGAAACGGCAAAAACTCAGATAAAGTAAAGTATCCGAGAGATTGTGCCAGTCCACAGCATGTTTCTGTTCCTTAATTCTGAACAATTCAGGGTTTTCTTCCATCGTATGACCCTCTTGGTACGTCAAGATTATCTCAAGAAGTTGGCTTAAGAACTTCTAAGTTTCTATCATCATCCAATGCAAACTAATTATGTAACTAAATTCAGAATTTTGGGCTCATTGAGGGATGTTTCTAGGACAATTATTAAACACATACATTTGTTTTTCTTTTAATCCTTTTAGCTTTTACTGGGTTCCAACGACATCTTTAACTGGTACTTGAAAAAATCTTCATTCAGAAGAAGGTCAAAGCATATAACTAGTTTTCAAAGCAAAATAATAGTTATTTAGCAAAAAGTGAGTAGTGCAATTTTACACTCGAGTTTAAGTATTGAGAGTGTAAAAATACTTCACTCACGTGTTGAATATCAATATTATTATTTTTTATTGCTTTATTGAATTTTACAACTATATAAATGAATATGCAACAAGTAAATAGGCTAGGAGGAGATATAAAGAATGACGTGGCGGTCATGAACGGTAGTTATCCTAAACACCATTAGTTACCCAGAAGGTTGCAGGACCAACGTCTCAATCACCTTGCAGGATTGCCTGGAATGGAGGAGAGGATTTGGGCGAAAGAATGGGGATGAAGAGGGAGTCTGCTGTGGAATTTCTTGTACCGGAACTTTGGTAAATAGTGGACAAAAGGAATTTTAATTCCGCTGCTAGTTGTGAAGGCCCTGGGATTTGTTTTGTAACACATTGTTGTTTTCGTGTATTGCCGCTAGATATCGGGCTAGTTACAGTTGAATAATATTTTTTTACGTCACTAGTGAGAATTAGTGTGGCTACTTTTACTTTCTCTCACTTCTTTTGATTCTACTTTGATTAACTTCACTCACTACTTTTGAATGGGCACACTATTATTGCAGGTCTGTTCTCTCAGAATTGCACACAATATATTATACTTTTACGTATTAATATTTTTAAATATCTTTGTCCACACATGATTCAAAGCAAATGTAATTTTAATGAAAAATAAATTTTGAATAATGGGTTCACCTAAAACAAGAGATTATAATTATATAAGCAGAGGAGGTGTAATCCTGACTTAGAAGCCTTAAAGAGGTCATCAGCTTGGAAAATTACATAATATCAACAATGTGTAAATAATTAATCCCATTATTCAATAGCAGATAAAATTACACAATTATTATTATTTTTTTCTTTAACAAAAGTAATGGGTAAACATTTATTTATTTTTACTATTTATAGCATACTAAGTTAATTATAGCATACAAGTTTTTGGTTGCCTCAACCTTACTAAAATAGATGTGCTAAGGAATTAATTATTTAATCAGTCAGCCATATTGTTATAATTTTTTTTTTTAATGTTTCATTATATTTTCTTATAATTATAAGTGCCATGTAAACGTATGTTCTCTTGACCAATGTAAATTATTTCATCAGTTTTATTTACAGGACTCTACAAGCTCGTTTTTAAGAGAAACATATTAGTTTTATCGCAGACATTTTATATAATGCCGATATACAGGGTGACCAGAGTTATATGCTCCACCCACTTTTTTTTTAAACGGCGGGAAATTTCGAAAAAGTAGAAAACACGTATTTAATCATTTTTAGTCTAGTTTATTTTCAGTGACTGATCCATTTTTTTAAACCCCAATATCTCGAGATACAGCATCCAACTTTTTTTTTTCAAATGGAACATTATATTTTTTTTTGCATATTTTTATAGTACTTGAGCAAAGTACCTCTAAAAAAAAATAAAAAAAAAAAATTTTAAATCGGTTAGGTTTTTCAAAAGTTATGGTAATTTAAAATATGAAAAACAAATTTCAGTTTAATGTGAAAATCACCTTATTTTTTCTTTAAAGAAGCTCTTCAAACTGGGCCCCATCAACGGATAGGCAAGCCAAAGGTCTGGACTCCCACGCTCTGTTTGTAGCAGCACTTAAGTGGCAAAGTCAACATCTAGGCAGGCTAGAGTTATTCGACGTTCCAGATCTTCGACCGAAGCCACAGGATTAAGGTTACTGTACACTTTATTTTTTAGATATCCCCATAAAAAATAGTCCATTGGGGTTAAGTCCGGAGATCGAGGTGGCCGTTGGATCGGACCATGAGTTCCTAACCACTTTTCGTGGAAATTTCTGTCCAGGTAACGTCGAACAACTCTCGCATTATGTGCCGGGCAACCATCTTGTTGAAAATACATATCTAGCCGACGTTTTAGAGGAACATCTTCAAGCAGAACTGGCAAAATGTCTCTTAAAAAGTTAGATACCTTTCACCAGTTAAGTTCCCTCTGTAGAAGTATGGGCCGATTAGTTGGTTTCCTAAAACTCCACACCAAACGTTTGTAGAAAAAACAACCTGATGGCGTGTGGCGAAGGTAACTTGTGGATTTTCTTCTGCCCATATTCTAAAGGTTCCAACGATTAAGAAGGCCATTGTTTGTAAAGTTTGATTCATCAGTCCATAAAATTGTGCATTTTTTGTCCATTGTTTGTGGGGATATCTAAAAAATAAAGTGTACAGTAACCTTAATCCCGTGGCTTCAGTCGAAGATATGGAACGTCGAATAACTCTAGCCTGCCTAGATGTTGACTTTGCCACCTAAGTGCTGCTACAAACAGAGCGTGGGAGTCCAGAGCTTTGGCTTGCCTATCCGTTGATGGTGCCCAGTTTGAAGAGCTTCTTAAAGAAAAAATAAGGTAATTTTGACATTAAACTGAAATTTGTTTTTCATATTTTAAATTACCATAACTTTTGAAAAACCTAACCGATTTTAAATTTTTTTTTTTTTTTTTTAGAGGCTCAATTACTATAAAAATATGCAAAAAAAAATATAATGTTCCATTTGAAAAAAAAAAGTTGGATGCTGTATCTCGGGATATTGGGGTATAAAAAAAATGGATCAATCACTGAAAATAAACTAGACTAAAAATGATTAAATACGTGTTTTCTATTTTTTCGAAATTTCCCGCCGTTTAAAAAAAAAGTGGGTGGAGCATATAACTCTGGTCACCCTATATATGTAAATAAAAAAAGACCGTTTTCAATAAAAAAATCAATTTTTATTACCTGTTATGAATTTTTTATTAATGTTTAAAGTATAGCCAAAGTGTGATTGACTATTTGTAAGCCATCTCTATGCTAACGGTTGAAACATTCGGTGATACTATTTCTTGAGTTTGGAATAAAAACTCCTGTTCTCCAATTTCAACTACAGTGAAGTAATTAAATTTTCTCCCCTATGGAAGAGAAAATGGGAATTCGTGTCAATTACAAACAAGGGCCCGTATTTCGGATAATAACCAAATTTCATCCTTGAATCCCAATTCCACATCTATTCCGAAATATATCTCCTTTCCTTATATAAGAAACCTATCAGAAAAAATATCCAAAGTCCTCAGACCATATAACATTATCCTAGCACATAAAACAACGAATACAATACACAAACTGTTCACTAAATTAAAAGACCCTACGCCGACTGAATTACAATCAAATATTATTTACAAAATAAATTGCCAGCAATGTCCAGCCACGTATATTGGACAAACGAAACAATATTTAAAGAACAGGTTATACCAACACGACTATGACTGTAGAAAAAACAAACCTAACTCTGACAACATAACAGCACTCACTAAACACCATACTGAAAAAAGACACGATTTTGATTTTTCTAACACCAGTATTTTGGCAACTGAACGTAATAGGAAAAAACTTAATTTTTTAGAAATGCTATATATAAAAAAAGAGAAAAATTCTATTAATTACAGGACAGATACCAACAGTCTCTCTTCAATTTATCATAACCTGATTTCTTAATCCTTGACCTTGTTTTTCCAAATAGACCCCTCTCTCCACTAGTCCCGTTATAAATATACCTGTCTGCTGTTCAATATGGTTTATTTGTTCACTATTCTCTGTGTTGTTGAGGTGTTCTCAACTTTTAATTCCAAAATTATACATAAGTTTTCAAATTTTGATATGTTTTGAAGATTATTTAATAGTTTTTTTTTTATTATTTTTTATGTAAGTAAACCAAAAAAATTTTTATAAATTAATCTATATTTATTTTTTATATTTTTATTACATTCTGATTTTTGTTTTTTGATTTTGACTTTCAAAAAAAAAAACCTATTGTATTTATATGTTGTAGGCCTTGAAAAAGACAATATATTTGTCGAAACGTTGGCAAGAATTTAAGTTTTTTTATTTTTTTTAAAAAAGACCGAAACTCACAATCCTTTTCCTTCATTACAAACAAGCTGAGAAATATTAAGAACTCCCCAACGAAATGGATGACGTCATATCGAGCTGTTCGACGAGAAGAAGTTCTATTGACAAGATTGCGCTTAGGCCATACTCTACTAACACACAGATACCTGTATCGTAGTGAGCAACCGCCGATATGTGACGTTTCCGTGGTACCATTGACTGCCCGCCACATTCTAATTGAATGTCCACAATACGCTAACGCTAGAGAAAAATTGAATATGCCAAACAATCTGAAAGAGGTACTAGATGATGATGAATGTAGCATAAGCAAAACAATACAATTCCTTAGAGACATTCAGCTATTTAATTTGATATGATAATCTGAGCATGTATCAGAAATTGCACTTGGAAAGACTGGTCGGATGGAAGGTGTGATTACGTGCATACACTGACTGAACGTCAGGGGCAAAGGACCTTAGTTGTTGTGCCCCTTTAACAAAACAAAAAATAAAAAAATTCTCCCGCAATGAACGCGTGCCATGGACTCAAACAAAAGTAATGGGATGGACCTAAGTCTAGCCTAGCATGGATGCAAGCCATCAAGTTCTTCAATTTTTTCTTTATTCTGTTTGCGATTGACCAAAGCTAGATAATGCTGAACCACTTTTTAGTACATTCTATCTAAGTTGTTGGCAGTCGAGGTCTAGAATTCGTGATGAATTACTCCTTCATAATTCCAGCAAACGTATGCAACATCGAGTTTTTTTAAAAAAGGCCTTCTTGCACCAAACAGAAAACCGTTTGACCGCGATCCAACACCTGTCACAGAATTTAGCCAGCATCTCTGCTTTTCACAACATGTCACCAATCTTATGTAGAAGCGCTGTCAGTTGGATTTTTTCAAGAGAAGTTGGCAAGTATCAGTTATTTAGTGGCTGTTGAGTGTAAGTGCGGCATTATGCTACATCTCTTTTTGTTACATTCCCTACAGTATGGAGATGGCGACTAACGGTGTCATTAGACACTTCCAGTTCTACAGCAAGTAACGAGACTTGTGGTTGGATTAAAAGCATTGAAATAACGTTTATTTGAAATATTTTTCCAAATAAATGAATATTGGATGTTCTGGAGGTGTGTGTAGTTTGATCCAAAAATTTTATTGGGTTCGACCTAAGCTTCATTTTTCTAGATCACAATGTAGTGAAAATTTAGGACTTCCGTCATAAACAGCAATTAAAATTGGGTAGGTTATATTAGATTAATAAAAATGTGGCTGCGCCTCATTCCACCGCAACCTATAAGTGGTCTATTTTTTATTTATTTCAACCTGAACATATCAAATACAAAAGGCACGTCAATAACAATACTTCATAAGAATGTATAATATATTTAAAAGACTGTAGTATTTTGTAAACTAAATTAGCACCGAACTCTAACCACCAAACAAACAAATATAAAACTATTCATTTTTGTTCAAAGTCGTTAATGTTCCAGTTTGTATCAGTGAATTCTTTTACACTATAAAAACATTAGAAATTATACACTTTTTCAAAATCATCTCAAATTTTCTTATTTCCAACTGTCTTATATTCACTGGGATTTTATTAAAAATTCTTATTGAAACGACATTTGGAAGCCATTCTGTTTTCTTTAACCTTGTCACAGGTAAGTCAATATTTTCTTTGCTTCTTATGTTATACTGGTGCTGATTTCCTCTAGTCACTGCATCTTTATTTCTTTTTTGCCTTAAGACCAGCTTGTATATGTACAAAGAAGGCAGAGTCATAATTTGTAGCTTTTGAAAAAGTGGTCTTCCACTTTCATGTAACTTTTTTTCGACATCGTTTTAATCGCTCTTTTTTGCACTTTAAAAATTTTAACAGTATCAGATGAGGATCCCCATAGCTCCACTCCATAGCTCATTCTGGCATGGAATAACGCAAAATAAGTCATCCTCAATACTTCCAAAGGAACTTCATCTCGTAATTTCCTTAGTAAGTATACTATCTGAGATAGTCTATTACTCAGAGAGTCAATGTGGATTTTCCAAGATAGCTGACTGTCCAATGTAATCCCTAGAAACACTATCGTGTCATTCTGTTCTCCTTCTTTACGAATACTGAAAGCCATATTCTTTGTTTTACTCTCATTGAGAATCAGCTTATTTTCCTCCAACCACTTTTTCAAACATGAAATATTTGTTTGTGTTCTCTCTGTTACCGTTATTAAATCCCTTCCTTTGGCAATGAACGTCGTGTCGTCAGCGTACAAAATATTTCTTTCGGGAAAAATTAATTCCCACTTCATTGATGTACAATAAAAATAAAAGTGGTCCCAAAACAGATCCTTGCGGGACATCACGCTTAATTTCAGTTATTTCCGAGTTTTCACGATTGTAATGCACATACTGTCTTCTATTCGTAATATATTCATGGAAGAAATTCCATGTAATACCCCTAATTCCGTATTTTTTTAATTTTGAAAGAAGTATTCCGTAGTTAATCATATCACAAGCTTTACTCAAGTCACAAAATACTACTATACATTTTTCTTTATTTTCATAGGCCTCCATTATTTCTTCTATAAGTTTACAAACTGCATCAACAGCTTCGCTAGTTGTAAAGCTTCGTTACTGTTCAGTAAAAGTGCACTTCCGGTTTACTAATTTTCTTGAAACTCGGAATTTTGCCCATTTATTTATTTCTAATTAATTTTGTTTGGATGGTGGAATTGTCTTATCAATTTATCATTTCAATTTATCTTATCAATTATTTATTTCTAATTAATTTTGTTTGGATGGTGGAATTGTCTTATCAACTATGATAACACTTTATAACCCCCAACCCTCCCCTAAAAGAGCAGTTAAATATAAGCAAAGTTAAAAAAGAGCAAGTTAAATAGCCTTCTCTGCAGCCGAATTGTGTATTAATAATTAAATTATTATTGTGGACCTTCAATGGTTATAGCAGTCCTCCGCCCTTCTAAGCAGGCCTAGCAAAGCTGAAAGCAGCATCGTCTTGTAGCTCATGACTTTGGGATTATCCTCACCCAGATAAAGAAATCTTGTCTTCATCACGCCGGCACATTCGCAAAGAATGTGCAGGATAAAAATTTGGTAAAAATTGTAAATTAAAAAAAAAAAAATCTGGTGTGAAACACTCACACAACTATTTTTTTTCAAAATTATAATTGACAAATTTTATAGTTTTTGTACCAAATTTAATGAAATTCGACAAAAAGTGAAAAAAAAAACTGTTCAATAAAAGTGCACTTCCGGTTTACTAATTTTCTTGAAACTCGGAATTTCGCCTATTTATTTATTTCTAATTAATTTTGTTTGGATGATGGAATTGTCTTATCAACTATGGTAAGACACTTTATAACCCCAACCCTCCCCTAAAAGAGCAGTTAAATAAATTGTCCCAGAAAAATGTTTCAAATAAAAGGTAGTAGCTCTTTGTATGTGTAGTTGATATACCAAGTTTAAAGAACATCGTCGCAGCCATTTTTGAAAAAAAAAAAACGCAAAAAAGTAAAAAAAAAACAAAAACTAGTAAAGTGGTACTTCCAGTTGAGGAATTTTGACAGATAACGTACTGTAAGATCCCATGGTGATAGCTAAACGGAATATCAAGTTTCAAATTTCTACGGTTGGTCGTTTTTGAGCTATGCATCAAATACATCCACTTTTTTGAACTAAGAGGACCTCAAAACTGATATTTCCAGCGAAAACTCGATACGGAAAATTTGACACGATTGCAATACTTCCTCTTACTAGGAGTAAGAGAAAGTAAAAATATTTCAATTTTATAATTTCATTAACTGCAGTAGAAAGTCATGTATTTAATTTCAGATTTTTATAATTAAGTATAACCAGTATATCAAATTAAGTTATTAAGAGAGAAGACTGAACTTATTAAAGGCCAACAAGAAATTCGATTTTCTTGAAATTAGTTGTTCTAAAATTTTCCCTTTAAATAGTTAGATCTTTTTGTAGTTAACCTGGAATTAAGTCAATTTATGTTCCTCTCGATGAAATGTAGACTTCAAAGAATAACTGTATAAGTTTAACTGTGTTTAGTACAAAAATCAATCACAAAACTTAAAGGAGAAACAAATAATTTTCCAACAATTATTAAGAAATTCTATGTAATAAAAAGTTTCACTGAAAATTAATATTATTACTATTAATATAGTAAGAGTAATGTGATTTAAATTTAAATAGAAAAGTTTTAATTTATTGTATGGTTTATTGAGATAGCTATGGTTTTCCTGTGCTGTAAGTATAAACTTACTTTGTATATGAATTTAACAATGAACGAGAACATGAATTCCATTAACATTGGGGTAGTAGTAAATGGTTGGGGGGAGAACAAGAAGACTAAGGTAGTGGAGGAACGTGCAGGAAACATTAGGTTGAATTATGTAAGGCAATTTAGTAGAAGTTTTGATAGGGTAGGTTTATAATGTACTACAGTATAATGTAGTGGGTATGGATTTTACACATTCTGGGTACTTTCTCTTTGCTCTGTGTCCTCAAACTGGCACACCAATGTGGGTCCACAATGTGGCCACAAAATCTACAAACCAACGTTATAGTTGCCAAACAAATTTTGTATTTTCCAATAAATTCCAAATTATTGTTTTAATCCTCGTTAAAATCCCCCGAAATACTCAATATTTTGGAAATTTTGACCTTGTGAATTTGTACATTTCCCTATATGATTATTGCCAGTGAGAGGCGGGCAAGGTATAATTTGAGCATAAGTTATACTCCGTAAATCGAGCCCCTTCCCTCCAACCACACTGTCAGTCACAAATAATTACCGTAACGCAATATTTCACGGGCCATGGGGAGTTCCATTCTAAGCTCCATGAGCTGGGATTGAAAGATTCCCCAAAATTGCGAATGCGGTGAACGGGACACAGTGCATCATGTCCTCTCCTCGACGAGGCAAGAATCCATATGGAATTCAAGCTGAAAATGAGGGGAGAGAACTGGCCGGGGAGATTGCAAAGAGTTGATGAAAAGGGCTATACATTTTAAAGACTGCTGAGTTTGCTTGCGAAGTAGCGGTACTGCGAAGGACTAGACGTAAACGTAGAGGTCCGCCTCCCCTTAGCAGGGATGGAAACTTGCTTACCATGTAGGCAAGGCTAAGTGACCATAGGCACCGGTGTTGGCGCTATGCGCTAAGTACGGTAGCCTGGAGTGTGCTCAAGAAAAAAAAAAGTCACAGAAAATGCCCTCATTCTAGACACTTTTTTGTCCTTTTTCTTCTTATTCCACAGTATGATCCACTGAAAATAGGTCTTGGCCGTTTTAAGCTTAAATGGCCAAGGTCATCCAATTTTGAATTCCAAGTAGGGACAAATAGTACGCCGCCATCTCATCTTACCTTTGGCTTCCAAAAGCTTCTTCTAATCTTCAGAAAGCTGTTCTCTTAGTGTACTAACGGGATCCTCCGTCCATTCAAATCTCATATCACAACTTTATAGCTGACATTATTGTTAACTAAATAGAAATCCCCTAACTTCTCCTTAGTATCAGAAATATTGTTCGTGATAGTATGCTTCTTTTCGTGAACATCGTATCATGGAAAATAACTCTGATGCTTTCCAGCTCTGCGGATCTAACCACAACAACTTCGTGATAGCAAGGCTTCTTTTCGTGGTCATCCTATATAATGGGTATGATGAAGGAGAGAAACGGTTTGGTTAAAACATTACTGTATAATGTTAAAAGTGACACTGACTGCCTGGACTTTACACTAAAATGGTAGAGTATGGTAGAGTGGTAAAGGGTAAGGTAAATAACATGTTGTGACTGGCGAGTGAACCACTCTGTTGTATATCTATCTCCCGTCGCTGTATTTATGCAGTTTCTCCCATTCTAGTCCTCGAGAGAGAGAGAGGTCCTGTCATTTTTTGTCTCTCTTTCTCTGTTATGGATCCTCTCTTTGGATACTATTACATCATAGGTAGGATGAAGGAGAGAAGTTTGGTTTGAATGAACAACTAGATATGGCTGAACACCGTATAATGTTAAAAGTGACACTGACTGCCTGGACTTTACACTAAAATGGTAGCGTATGGTAGAGTGGTAAAGGGTGAGGTAAGGTAAATGACACGTTGTGACTGGCGAGTGAACTCTATTATATATCTATCTCCCGTCGCTGTATTTATGCAGTTTCTCCCACTCTAGTTCGAAAGAGTGGTCTTGTCATTTTTTGTCTCTCTCTTTCTCTGCTATGAAACCTCTCTTTGGATACTATTATACCCTATCATGGAAAACATCTCTGATGCTTTGCAGAACTGCGGACCCAACCACAACAACTTCTCATTAGTTCTTTGCCGTCCATCTTTCATTATCGTAATTGGGCATACACTCTTTCTTTAGACTCTCCTTTTGGTTTGTAACAGTATAAGATCATTGGATTGGAGATCGTTAAACATCAGAGCTCTAGATTTAAACGGTGTCAAATAAACAACGTCTTTTATGACGCATGATAATTTTTGCATCTATAGCCTTGTTGTCTTAACTGTTAGCGAAATAACCTTCTGATATTTTACTTTTTTTATATTTACCTTGATGCGAAGAAAGATGAATTATTCCAACTTCCGAAGGAATTATTTCAATTTTAGACACATATTTGTCTGCAAACTATTGTTGTTCCTGAAGACCACAAAGCATGTGTTTCCAGTGAAATATCTTCTTTAAGAACTCAATAACAATCCAAATATTTGTTTTGTTTTTTTACAAAAGTGAAGAAAAGTAAAACATAATTAGCATCTTTGTTTCTGCATAAAAGGTTAGAACATCAATTAATCAAGTTCAGATACATCAATTTTGAAAAATTAAAGAGAGATAATAAGTAATCTCCGTAACATTACAGAAAGCTTACAGAAAGTGAAAGACCGGTGATAGAATGTTCATGAGAATTTTCGGGAAAAACAAACATAGATGTCAACTGGGATATATTCCCACACTATGACATTTTTCCAGGGATTTACCCAACTGGAACAATACTGTTACAGAGACTATTTCTAAACACTCGTACACTCGCGCAGGCCGTCCCACCATACTATCAAACAATTCCCAACCAAAACCAACTACTTTTCTCGTTATAACCTTCCTTGTTTCCACACACACACACACACACACACACACACACACGCACATACATTTGACTAGAGTTTTT
This sequence comes from Triatoma infestans, assembly GCA_011037195.1. NCBI lineage: Eukaryota > Metazoa > Arthropoda > Insecta > Hemiptera > Reduviidae > Triatoma > Triatoma infestans. The sequence goes on along the minus strand of JAAEAF010012258.1, from coordinate 10,180 downwards.
TTTTCTTTCTTGTAGTATTCACTTTTAGAAATTACTTTTCCAGACTTTGTATTAAAAGTTTGTTAGAACAAAAATATTATTATACATACACAGGCTATCCGTCCCTCTCCACCGTTCCACTTCCATCTTCAATTTTCTTCTACTTTTTTCTTTTTTTTTTTTTTTTTACTATAAAGAAAAAGTACTAAAAAAGTTTTCTTTCTTTTTTGTGATACAGAAATGGAAAAATGAAAGGATACATTGATATTAATTTAAGATAATATAAAAGCACTTAACAAAAAAAAATAAAATAAAATAAAAATTAATGAAAATCATAAATAGAAAATTGTATGAAAATTATTAAAATTCCAAAAAATTACTAAAACTAAAAATAAATAATTATTAAAAATAAAAATTCGATGTTTGAATATCGTTGGCAAGTGAAGACAAAAGGCAGATGCGGTAGGAAATTCCACACAATTCGTAAGATTATTTGATGTGACGAAAGTGCTTTCAAGACAACCTTGTCTATCGAAGTATATGGCCATTCTCCTCCCCAATAATCCTTGTCTGAGACTTGGAACCGTCCGTGTACCAAATTGAATTACTGTGAAGAGGAGCGTCAGTATCCCATTCACTTGTGTCCGAAATTCAATCTGGGTTTAAAGGTGATAAATAGGTAGCGACTCTTGAAAGAGCATATCAATTCCCATTCTCGCTTCTCCGTAATATGGTGGTAAGTTAAAGTGGCAGCTTTGTGCTTATGCCGATGACTTTGTCATCATAACAAGAGGAGAAGCTGCACTATAAGAAGCCTTTGAGACCAATTTATAAAAATGGGTCCAAAGTAGGGCTAATGATAAATTATAACAAAACAAAATATATAAAAATGTCTTCGACAGCGTTGTTCCACAATAAATTACAAAAAAAAACAACACTTAGTTAATAATTACTTCACAGTTTAAAAACCACAAAAGTTCATTTTGTTCACTTTTTATACACTTTCCACAAAACGTACACTTCGTTTGTAATTGGGGAAAAACTCTCCCAACTCTATGCGGACCCACTATTTATACTGGTGGAGAATCTTCTAGAATTTCCTCGATTCTTCTATAAAGAATTAGAGTGCGTCGCCAGCGCTTTCTTGCGGCCACTAAGAGAACTTGAGGTTCCTACTTCCTCTCCTAGATGGCGCCGTTACAATATATTTGGCATAATTTAATTAATTGAATGGACAAATTGAATTTAGGATAATGCGTTTGTTTTTGTAATTCTAAGAACGCATACTTGTAAAACTATAAATATAGTCACTAAGCTTTCTGTTGTTATTGTCACATATCAGAGCCTAAAAATTCTTTATCATCGCTTATATTAAATAATCCCATATAATATATAATTGACAATGAAACCGAAATAAAAATTTGATGTTTAAATGTCGTGGCAGTTGCGGTAGGATATCCCACACCATTCGTAAGACTATCTAGTGTGACGAAAGTGCCTTCAAGGCAGTCTATCGCAGATATGGCCACTCTCCACCCCACTAATTCTTGCCCTAAAATATCCCAGGCACAGAGCTGTAACGCCACCACTTCAGCCTGATAGGCCGTGGTGTATTTTCCCAAACTGACCTTAATTTTAATCTTACGCCTACCCCCATAGACTACAGCTTCGACCTCAGTCTGTGAACTTGGAACCGTCCGTGAATCAGATTGAATTACTGTGGAGAGGAGCGTCAGCCGGTTCACTTCTGTCCGGTATTATAATGTTGAAATTCACTTCTATCGAAATTGAACGTGGGATTCATCCTATCACTTGGCATACTAAGCTAAATGGTCGGCCTTAATTTTCTCAGTCTGCTTATGATTGGCCAGCGCCACGTTTAGAGATGATAATAGGTGGCGCCCCTTGAAAAAGCCTATCAATTCTCGCTTCGCCTTGACAGAGAATATGTAATGGTGATAAGTTAAAGTGGCAAATTTGTGCTTACGCCGATGACCTTGTCATCATAACAAGAAGAGAAGCTGCACTTAAAGAAGCCTTTGAGATAATTCACAAAAATGGGTCCAAAGTAGGGCTAGAGATAAATTAAAACAAACAAAATATTTAAAAATGTATTCGACAGCGAGTAAAAGGGCTGGACATGAAGTTAGGATCCTCCATTTCTGTTTTGAGAGTGTTGTCAGCTTTGCCTACTTTGGTTCCACTGTTAATGGTGAAAACAAAATAAGCAACGAAATTAAAATAGGATTTACTATTTTGCCAACTATAAGTTGCTCAACTCAAAAGTGTTGTCCAGGTCTACTAAATTAAAATTGTATAATTCCCTAGTAAGACCTGTTGTGACATGAGCATCCAAAACTTGGCGTTTGCCGCAGACAGATTGTTACAAGTTAACAATTTTTGAAAGAAAAGTAATAAGACGAATATGTGGTGCAACCCAAGTAGACGGTATTTGGAAAATAAAAAACGCCGAAATTGACAACTTACTAGACAAAGAAAAAAAATCGTAAACTTTATAAAAATAGGCAGGCTAAGCTGGGCTGGTAGGCTGGACTTGCTGTTAGGATGGGATCAACGAGATTGCCAAAACAGTTATTGAATATGAAAATCTATGGGAAAAGAAAAGGAAGACCACGGAGCAGATGGGACGATGAGGTGGCAAGGGAGGTTGCGAAGTGAAATTGGAAGAGCGAGGCAATGGATAGAGATGTATGGAGACGGATAATCCAGGAAGCCAAGGGGTCCCCCCAGACAGTAACGCCGGGGTGTAAGTAAGTAAGTAAGGTAAGTTAAAGTGGACCTCTAAAGTTGCAATCGGAGGGGTTCTCATGGCGCCCTTGGAACCAGCCATTCCGCCACTCCTTTCTACAGAGTAATGAACTACTAAACCACTAACCAATATGTAATTATGGGTCTTATGAGCCTGGTATATAAATTGGGCGTAAGCCCCAGACATCAACAACATAATACTTTAAAGAAATCTACTTGTTAAAATAAAATTCTGCAAATTAAATATTCCATTTACCCTCTCAAAAAAATGAAAACAAAAAATAAAAACGAACAAAAAATATTGACATGTTTGTATTTGAACATCAGTTAAAGTTATTACTGTTAAAGTTGTAATACTATGCCAGTTGATTTAAGCTCGTTATCTGAAAGCAATGTTATTTATTTTGTCAGTTCCAAAAAAATTATAATCAAAATTCACATATATTATAAAATAAGTAAAGAGAAAAATATAAATAAGAAAATAAAGAAAATAGAGAAATATAAAATCTTTTTCAAATAAATATTCAATATTTAAATCTTATTATTTATATATATTTTACTTGTCAATTTTCATGAAAAACAAATTATGTATTTATATAACATTCACATTTAAATGAGTGTTAAAGTTTAACGAGGGATGCTGTTCACCAGTTTTCCACAAGAGTTGTTAAATGTAAGCAAAACGCACCGGTCCGGAACATTCATCACACAAAGAGCTTTCGTACCTTACCTATTAAGCTGAACCATTTTATTGGTAAATTATAAAAGTGTACGCAATGCAAAATAAAGGCCTAAGTTATTAAAGATAAAAGAAATTATATTTTTTAAGGGAATATTCGCCGTACCATTATAATCTATTTGGTATTTGGTAAAAGCAATATGCATACTTTTGTTTATTAGCATCTCATTGTGCTAATAAACAAATCCGTTAAAAATAAAAACCTCATTTGCTTAAAAATAGAACATGACTATGGCCTAATTAGAGATGTAGATTTAAAAATAATACATTATTTATTTATTTCTGCAAAACTGCAAAAAATCTTTTTTTACTATCTTTTTTTTTTCAAATTACTAGATTAATTTTTATAGGATATTTCTACAGAGTTTTCAACATTACATTTCTTTCAAAATTATTGCTAATTAGTGTAATTTTCAAAGTCTCTTTTGGATTGGTGCTTGGATATCCTAAAAGACGCTAAATAACCATGCTTTTAGTACTTTGCATCGGGCACAATTAATTGATTCTTCAATGATGGATACTTTGCAGACTTTAACAAAAGAAAGATAGATAGAGAGTGTAGCTATCAAAATTTCACTTCAACTTCATTGCGGTTGCGTTCTATATTTTGAACGATTTGGTGTTACTAAGTATAATTTTTTAAAATTCTTTGTTTTCCCATCCTGAGCAACTGACTGCGTAAGGGACTCCTGTAACATAGTATGAAGACATTGTTGGCCTGAACTGTTTGTGAATAAAATGAAATTGGTTAACAATCCTCACCCATCAAGTGGGAAGGTTTTTTAAAGGATAGTCGTACTCTTGGAGAGTTCATAAAGGTTTCTGTTTCTACTTCCATGCTGATTACCTGGATGGACATTCAAATTTAGGATGAAGGAGTTTTCCAATGAATTCCTAGGAACATCAAAAGAGGGGGCGGAAGGAGGGAGCGAGAAAGCAAAACCTATTAAATTTCCACTTTGGGCATCCAAATATCAAGTCATTTGGCAGAGAAGAGAGTGAACTTATGAAAATAACAGCCACGCTAAGAAACGTAATTTTGCCTTCTCTTTACTAAAATTTGAGTCTTGCAGCAATTCTACTTTTTGGTAAGTGGAAAATTTGAATTTTTTCAAGTTTATCAAGGATTTTTCCGCCTAATTTTAAATCTTAGATTTTTATTTCCACCCAATTTCACCTTTACGTGGTGCAGATCGGGAAAGTGATCTTCTCTTTCCTAATCCTCTGCTTGATCCCCATCTGCGGTCTCACTAATTACACACTAAGTGAATTCTCTGAGAATTCAGCTACAACTTGGGAACATAACAATCAACCAGCAACAACAGTAGAGAGCTCTACCCAAAAAGTAGAAAACTTTCTAAAATCTCCCATCCTTATCGGAAGTTATGATTTCTTTAAGGTACTCGAGAACCAGATTAATCTGTCGAGAGGCCTTTTCCCATGGGACATGGTAGGTTCAAGAAACAACTACTAATTAAGTCGGAACTATTGTTTAACTGTGTTGTGCAATCGCTAGTTTGCGCTAAGATATTATCTTTGGCACACTGAGACAAGAGAAGATGATAGCGCGAAAAGAGCTAGTTGGGAAAGCCCTTAACCGCATGAAGAGGGGAGGTTTCTCATATTAGACCTACAGGTGTGTGCATAATACTGGCTTTACTGCCCATGATCATGACCAACCCCACGTTCCCCCACTTGATATTCGAGTGGGTTGGAGTGGGTACTTCTTTGCTCAAACTATTGTCTGTAAGGGCAGGTTCATTCATTCCGGACACTTTGTTCTTTAAATACGAAGGAAAAAATGGGTACTTTTGGTGCCTAGATTTAGGTTTTACTACTTCTGAGATATAAAGTTCCTTGGAATATTCACGACATGAACGAACCTGTACTGATTTCCCAACTCTCATACCCTCACAAAGTGTCAACAGATGAACTGTGTAACTATTTAGTTAAATAAAGTAAATATTTACTTTTTTTTTATGCAGTAAGAGAAATTATCGATCATGACAAGCTTTTGAAATTAATTAACACCAAAAACATATATTTGGAGGTATGTATATACAGGGTGTCCCAAGGTATATGGATAACGACTTTTTCTCGGAAACTAAGATAGCTAGAAAAATATTTAAAAAATACGTGTCCCCGTAGTTTTTTTTGTTAGAAATCCAAATTAAATTTGCAAATTTGTTTTGGTGCTTCGAGAAGCGAGATACAAGCACCAACTTCATTTTTTCAAATGGGGAGGTGTGGTTTTTATTTAAGAAATAGATTCCTCTATTTTTTGTAAGAAAAATTTACTTGAACGGTTTTTTTCTGTGAATGATATTTTACAGTTATGAATGAAACCATGATTCTTATAAGAAATTTCTAAATGATATTATAACGGAGAAAAGTACTATTTTTTTATTATAAATTTTACTCCTCATTAATTACAGATCTTGCTCGAACTGGCCCCCACCATTACAGATGTATACACATGCTTTTTCCTGCCAATTGTACCTTACGACCAAAGAAATACATCTCTAATGGTGGGGGCCAGTTCGAGCAAGATCTGTAATTAATGAGGAGTAAAATTTATAATAAAATAGTACTTTTCTTCTTATTCAATCAAAAAAACCGTTATAATATCATTTTGAAATTTCTTATAAGAATCATGTTTTCATTCATAACTTGCAAAAATATCGCTCACAGAAAAAAAAACCGTTCAAGTAAATTTTTCTTACAAAAAATAGAGGAATCTATTTCTTAAATAAAAACCACACCTCCCCATTTGAAAAAATGATGTTGGTACCTGTATCTCGCTTCTCGAAGCACCAAAATAAATTTGCAAATTAAATTTGATTTTCTAACAAAAAAAACTACGGGGACACGTATTTTTCAGTTTTTTTTTCTAGCTATCTAAGTTTCCGAGAAAAAGTCGTTATCCATATACCTTGGGACACCCGTAGATATACAACAACAAAAATTTTTCAGGCGGGCTTAACGTCCAACTACCAAATTAGGTGTCGCGGACGGGGGCGGAAGCACCTACTTTACTAGTAACATTTTTTAAATAAATATAAAATTTAGCAGTTATACGCTGGACTCGAACTGGGGTCCTCCCACTTACAAGTCCGTGCTCATAACCACTACACCAACACCCGCCCCAAGTATATACAACAAAAAAGACACTCAGTATATTTCGTTAAAGCACAATCACTGCATCCTGAGGACGAAATCTGTCCATAGGAAGTGCAACTTGAATTTGTTTTTTTTTTTTTCGCAACTTCCTTTAAACATGGTCCCCCTCCTTTCCAACACATAAAACCTAGTTATTAGAAACATTTTTCACAGCAAAATTGATTTTTGAAGGGAGCTAAAAACGTTAAGCTTTATTCTAAAGTGCCACTTCAATGCCATCCTCTAAATATAATTCGTACATGATACGAATAATTGCTATTATTCCAGTTCGAAGACAATCAGTTACAATACAGCAGTTAAAGTGCGACTTTCTATTAACGATCTATTATTGATTTCTGTTAATCTATCTATTAAGTTCCAACAGTAATTTAAAATCGCAATGCTATCTGTATTTTTGTGCATGTTAACGACAGAGAAATAATCTATCACTTTTATTTATAAATTTTCTTTTTTGTAAAATTATTTTTGGGGGAATCAGAAACGTTAGGTTTTTATCTCTCCAAAGGGCACTAAAACTGTTACTGGAAACTGGTGGTAAAATCAATAGCAATTTAATCTTGTAAAAGATATTACGGGCTATTTTGCTGAACTAAATATTAATATATATATAATAATAGTACATCAAATGGTAGGAAGTATATCTAATGGTAGGATGGTAATTTAATTTTGTTATCAAGAATATCATTAAGTTTTGTATTAAAAAAAAACAAAAAAAAACCATAAAATGAATAATGAAGAGATAATCATATAACTGGGAGTAAAATAAATTTATACAAAAATAAATAAATAGAGTATTAAAATTAAGAAGATTGCGAAACTTTATTTATGATTTATTTTTCAGCATTAAAAATGTTGGTCAGTTAAAAATAAAACTTTATTAAAATATTTATGAAGCTAATTTTTTAGAAATTATATATATTTTACGAATAAATAGATTTTCAGATTTAAAGAAGTTTTACTTTTTCTTTTTTCAAAATCATGTTTTATCTTTATTTAAAAAATTATAATAATGAGAAAATTTAATTGCGCTAAGTGAACAAGTTAAAAACATATTTAAAATGTAAATTCTTTATTTAATTTAAATAATCCTTCGCCTTCTATAATCTGACAGAGTTTCACGAGTTTATTCTTTCTTTTTATAACACCTTAATGTACTATGAATTTTTTTTCGACTTTCTTAGTGGTATGAAAAAATCATCATATCATTTTGTGGTATTCATATCTTATTAATTTATAACTTTTTTTTTTTTTTTTTTATTCTTAAATACAAAAGGGATACTTTGTCTTTTGTGTAAAGAAATCAAGGAATAGCAAATCAAAAGTATTTCATTCAAAAGAACTAAGACAAGGATGTAGTTTTAGCCCGCTATTGTTTATAGCGTTTGTGAAAGCCAAAACAGGAATGAAGCCTTTTCATTATGGATATAGAAACCTGTAATCTGTGTTTTACATTATCCTTGGCTTCGCTGATGGCTTACTAGTTTTTGAAAGATCTAAAATAAATATATTTCAGCGATTTTACAAATTTGGTGCATCTCTGGTGCTGAATTGGTAATCTGATTACAAAAATATCCTGCACGTATAATAATAAAGTGGCTGTTGCAAGATTTGAAAATGAATGGCGAATATAAGGTATTAGTGGGCCTATCATTTAGATTACCATATTGAAAGGACCCGTGCTAAAATACAAGAAAATTAATCACAAAGCAGAACGTCCTTATATTACAAAATATATGGAAGTCAATTTAATATTGTTGATATTTAATAGGGCAGAAATCGAATTTGTGGAAGAACTTTTATATAGAGAAAAATTAGGTCGCCATTAGTAGGATCCATTAAATGGAAAATATATGCTTATTGTAAAGGATAAAAGAAAGAAAATTCATTAGGGCAGACTAGAGGTCTAGAGAGCAGAGTTAGTATAAACCAGCATTAAATTAATTTCTACTTTGAAATAGATATATGTAGTTTCTATCATTTTATACTTTAAAGGATTATCAGATATAATATTAAAATTATTACTATTGTAACTATAAACAAATTTGTATGTTATTGTACACTCAACTGTACACAAATATACCTGCTACACTTACAGAGGAGACCCACTGAAATACCACTTATCTTTTGTAAGCCATAGTTTTCATTACATTTATTGAATTGAATTATATCTTTGTGCTATATATGAGTTGTGTGTGTGTTCGTGTACCTGTATATGTGTGTGTGTGTGTGTGTGCAGATTGTTTGAACAGCTGGTAAACCAAGCAACCTTTGATCATATTCCCCATTTTCTTGTGCACAAGAGTCAAGATATTTCATAAGTATACAATTTCTAGAACATTACATATATAGTTTTTGATATATCAAAGAGTTGTTGCTATAATAATTATTGTATTTTAGGGTTTTGCCTTTAGTTATACATCAAGAGCTTTAATAAATATAACTTTATGTAAACTTAATTTACCGAATAAACATTTTGTTGTTCACATATATATATATATATATGCGATAGGGATGATTATCTAAATAATATTTGTTAATATTATTTTAAAGTTATGAAAGTAATATCACTTTTAATAATTGTACAAGATTTTGTACATAAACTTTTAATATAAATTTGAATTATTCTCTTTCTTTAAAGAAATTGTTTTATTCCTTAACCAGTAAAAGTTTTAATTACAAAAGTAAATTGGTTATGACCACTTTATTACTATCTCATCTCAGGCCGAAAAAAATAGTCATCTTAAATTGTACAAAAGCTGCCTTAGTCTAATTAATAGCTTTCATGAAAGATGTTTTGTGAAACACCAAAAGTGGGAAATTTTGAGGTAAACCTGACGTGGCCATTATTTTGTACTGCAGCGAAAAGGTTAATATCTTCAACAAATTGTAAACAGTAGAGATAGAAGAAGAAAGTAAATTTTGGAAGAAGGTGAGCCATGAATAGAGGACTCAATTCTAACGAAGTGTGCATCAGATTTCTTACTGGTCAAGTTTATCTGCATCAGTTTCTTTTTCTATATGTTATGTAGTAAAGTTACCTTAAGATATATATTAGCGGATAATATCTTTCTTTAATATGTGATGAAAAAATCTGGTGAGGATCGGTCAATAAAGAAACATTCAATAAATTATGCCAACGTTTCGATAGAGGTTCTTGTCTTTCTAAAGGCTTTAATATATAAAATATGAGGCATGTCCAGTAAGTAAGTATACTGAATTTTTGTAGGTTACAAAAATTTTTATTTGAACAAAAAAATTACCTGGTTACATTACTACATATGTAAGCTATTTTTCGACATAGTCACCATTCCTCTCAATGCAGGTGGTGAACCGGGGTATTAATTTTTTTGTGCCTTCCTCGAAGTAGTTTCCCGCCAACCCCTTCGTCCACTTCTCCACCTCTTCCTTCACCTCCTCGTCGGTTGAAAACCTTTTTCCACCCATGTGCAGCTTCAGGAAGGTAAAGAGATAGTAATCTGAAGGTGCTAGGTCAGAGGAATCCGCGGGATGGTT
>JAAEAF010012257.1:0-28262 GCA_011037195.1 Triatoma infestans | reverse complement strand
AGTCTGTATTTCTACTCACGCTACCACTTTTCTGCAAAGTCCTTGCAGTACCCACTTTGCTCAGTAACTGGTCAGTGTACTCTCCTTTCTGTCCAATCCCATAAAAAAATACAAATCTACTAACCCGACTGTGAATTTATACGGATCTCCCTGTATTGTATCCCTGTTTATGATATCACAATGGAAAGTAAAGTATCAACTTGTTCCATATTTAGTTTTTCTATAATGCTGCTTACATTTATTGACGAATATCAAATTATAATTACGTTTTTAGTAAGTTAGGCTAACTTTTTACTTTCTCTTACTCCTAGTAACAGGAAGTATTGTAATCGTGTCAAATTTTCGATATCGAGTTTTCACCGGAAATATCCGTTTTGAGGTCCCCTGAGTCCAAAAAAGTGGTTATTAGCAAATGGTGTGTGTGTGTGTGTGTACACGTGAACAGCATAGCTCAAAAATGAAAAACCGTAGAAAGTTGAAATCTGATATTCCGTTTAGGTATCACCATGCGATCTGACAGTACGTTATCTGTCAAAATTCCTCAACCGGAAGTACCACTTTACTAATTGTTTTTTTTTACGTTTTTGCGACTTTTTCCAAAATGGCTCCACGATTTTCTTTAAACTTCTTATATAAACTACGCATACAAAGAGCTACAACTTTTATCCGGAAAAATGCATTTAAGGGCACTTTTGGGGGAGAGGTGGGGTTACGGTTTCCTTTAAAGTACTATTTCAGTTTATTATACAATTCTTTCATCTAAATAATGTTAATTAGAATTAGATATGTTGTAGAAATTCCGAGTTTGAAAAAAATCTGATGACCGGAAGTGCGTTTACTTTACCACTTTACTAAATGATTTTTTTCACATTTTCACGATTTTCTCAAACATGGCTCCGACGATTTTCTTGAAACTTCGTATATAAACTACGTATACAAAGATTCCTCTGGGTAAACCATTTCTCTGGGAAAATTCATTGAAAGGCACTTTTGGGGGGAGGGGTTATGTTTTTCTCTAAAGTGCTCTCATAGTTGATTATACAATTCTATCATCCAAATAAAATTAATTAGCAATAAATAGACTGACAAAATTCCGAGTTTCAAGAAAATTAGTTAACCGGAAGTGCGCTTTTACTGAACAGTTTTTTTCAGTTTTCGACGAATTTCATTAAATTTGATACACTGCTATAAAAATTGTCAATTATAAATTTTGAGAAATGGAGTAAGAGAAAGTTGTGTGAGTGTTTTACACCAGTTTTTTTTTGTATATTTTCCTAAAATCTATTATAAAAATAATAGAAAATAAAATTGTTGAAATTTAAAAGTATATATTTAAAACTTGAATAATTTAGTTGAATCTGACAATTGTGGACATAACAAGAAGAAGTTCTGGCGAGTTAAATCCAATCAATGGTAGATAGAATTAGTTGTACTGTGGAGGTGAAGGAAACGAACTAGATCGTAATGAGATCCCCTAGGAAGCGCACCTTAACATAGAACGAATTATTTAGTTATGTTGTTGTTTCGTACTTTTTCTATTGCTGTACACACAGACATACAGACAGATAGACAGCTATATAGAGGACACAAAGATGGGAACAAACATTTCTTAAGTGAATTGCACTAAAGCAACAGTAAGTAAAACTGTAACACTAAAAAAGAATCACAAAACTACAAGCCAAGTCCTTTGACAATTTGATTAAAATTAACCCAGCATCCTCTTTCACTTCAGCTTTCCTTATTGGCTAGGTTTTCCCTTAAAGTTCAACTTATTCTGAAAGAAAAGTAAAATAGAAGAAATTCTTTTTTTCTTTTCTTAACATGACTATACATTGAAAACGCGCTAATGCACATAAGCAAATCTGGATGAAGACTGGGTATAAAAAAAATATCTGGTGTGAAACTCTCACACAACTTTCTCTTACTCCAGTTCTCAAAATTATAATTGACAAAATTTTATAGTTTGTGAACTAAATTTAATGAAATTCGTCGGAAACTGAAAAACTATTCAGTAAAAGCGCACTTCCGGTTTACTAATTTTCTTGAAATTTGGAATTATGGCCATCTATTTATTTCTAATTAAGTTTGTTTAGATGACAGAATTGTATAATCTATCATCCAATTATATTTTATCAACTATGATAGCACTTTAGAGAAAAACATAACCCCACCCCGCCAATAAAAGTGCTCTTAAATGAATTTTTCCAGGGAAATGTTTCAAATAAAAGTTGTAGTACCTTGTTTGTGTGCAGTTTATAAGGATGTTTCAAGAAAATCGTTGGAGCCTATTTTGAGAAAATCACAAAAAAGTGAAAAAATTATTTAGTAAAGCGGTAATGTAAACGTTCCGGTCATCCAATTTTTTTTGAATCTCGGAATTTTTACAACATATTTAATTCTAATTAACATTATTTAGATGACAGAATTGTCTAATTAACTGAAATAGCACTTTACAAGAAGCCATAACCCCTCCCCTCACCACCAAAGTGCACTAAAATGAATTTACCCGGAGAAATGTTTCAAATAAAAGTTGTAGCTCTTTGTATTAAAGAAAATAGACGGAGCCATTTTTGAGAAAATCGCTAAAACATAAAAAAAAAAACCTACTAGTAAAGTGGTACTTCCGGTTGAGGAATTTTGACAGATAATGTACTGTCAGATCCCATGATGATACCTAAACGGAATATCTAGTTTCAACTTTCCACGGTTTTTCGTTGTTGAGCTATGCTGTTCACATGCACACACACACACACACACACACACAGACGAATTGCTAAATACTACTTTTTTGGACCCAGGGGACCTCAAAACGGTTATTTCCGGTGAAAACTCGATATCGAAAATTTGACACGATTACAATACTTCCTCTTACTAGGAGTAAGAGAAAATAATAATAGGAATAATAAATAGAAATAAATTAAGAAGTGGAACAAAAAATTGTATTCAACAAATTTGGCAATTTTTTTTTTAAACATAATTCACCTCAAACGTGTGAGTACAGTTTCGAGATTCTTAGTTATTATATATCAGGACAAACCTCTTTGTATGTATAAAACGTTAAAATTTCACTCATTATTTAGTGAAATTTTAACGTTACACATTTTAACGTTTCACACATAATTTAGTGACGTTACCTGTAAATATTGTATATAATTTTCTTGTCACCGATGAATTATTGTATGTCTCACTTATCTTCTATATATAATGGGGTTGTTGAGGAGAGAAATTAGGTTTGATTAAATGAACAAGATATGCTGACACTAATATAATGTAGCTAAGTTTACACTAACTGCACTGGACTTTATAATGAAAATGATAGAATGAATGGTGAGAGTAGAGATATGACACGATGCGATGACTGGTGTACAGTTGTATGGTTGTATATGATAGATCCCTTTAGATAGATTCCTACTGGCTATATACTCAGGTTCTCCCACTCTAGCCTGCCTAAGTCAGAAAGTAGTCACTGTTAACCAGAGTGGGCCTCTCTTCTCTCTGCTGTAGTTGCATTCTCTTTGCTGTGGATGGGTGCTATTACAGTTATAACTAATCTTTTCATAGTTTTTAAATCTTTGATTAATTTTCTGCCTAATCCCTAACAATCATCATGACCTTCACTGAATAAGGTTCTTCTACAGATAAAGAGTCAACATGTTCAATAAACTCGAAGTATCCAAAAGAAAAACATAATAGGCAGATAGATATCGCAGTAGAATAGGCTTAATAGCCAGCCAACCCCCATAGAATCTATCTATCTGCCTTTAGATTTTTGTGTCTGTTTTTTATTGCTTTGTGTCAGAGAACAATTTGCTATTTACGCTGAGAGACATTGTTGGATGTTGACAGATAATAAGAATAATCCTGGTGGTTGCTTATTTCGTTTAGACGAAGTCTAGACTGTATAAATTAAAAAAAAAAATTATTTAAGTTTTTTTGTTTTATTTATGAAAACATCATCGTTTACATTATCCAAAGTTTATAATGGAGAAATAAGTATGAGAGGAATAAGGCAATCTACTAAAAATTTTTTCAATAAAACTGGACTTGTACTGTACAAATACAGGTGAGCAGTGGCGGCTCGTGACTTGGATATGTGGGGGTTCAACTTTTTTTTTTAAATACTTACATTACCTATCATAATTAGTAGCTTGGCTAGTTAAAAATCACGAAGTAAGCCAGGAGCCAGGTAAAAACTTGCATCCCTCTCCTACAATTAAATATGTTAAATTAAGAATAAATCTATTAGCTCAGTGGATAGTGCATTGGACTCCCACGCGGAGGACTCGGGTTCGAGTCCAGCTGTGCTGCCCTTAGGTTTTTCTTCCTAGGAGCTCTTACAGCACACTGTCCGGTGATGGGCAGTGTTGTCTGTAACGAAAGAACACCTTCCGGAGGCCGGCAGTGCACTGAGAAGGCTCAGGCGGCAATGACCATTACTCAGTTCTCAAAATTATAATTGACAAATTTTATAGGTTGTGTACCAAATTTAATGAAATTCTTCGAAAACTGAAAAAAATGTTCAGTAAAAGCGCACTTCCGGTTTACTATTTTCTTGAAACTCAGAATTTTGGCCATCTATTTATTTCTAATTAATTTTTTTTGGATGATAGAATTGTATAATCAAATATGAGAGCACTTTAGAGAATAATATAACCCCATCCCTCCCCTAAAAGTGCCCTTAAATGAATTTTACCAGACAAATGTTTCAAATAAAAGTTATAGATCTTTGTATGTTTAGTTTATGTAAGAAGATTCAAGAAAATTATCGGAGCAATTTTTGAGAAAATGGCGAAAAAGTGAAAAAATCATTTAGTAAAGTGGTAAAGTAAACGCACTTCCGGTTATCCGATTTTTTTCAAACTCGGAATTTCACAACATATTATATTCTTATTAATATTATTTAGATGACAGAATTGTATAGCGAACCGAAATAGAACTTTAGATTGAAACCTAACCCAACCCCTCCTTCAAAACTGCCTTTAAATGAATTTTTCCGGAGAAATGTTTCAAATAGAAGTTGTAGATCTTTGTATGTATAGTTCATATACCAAATTTCAAGAAAATCGTCGGAGCCATTTTTGAGAAAATTGCAAAAAAGTAAAAAAATCAACTAGTAAAGTGGTACTTCCGGTTGAGGAATTTCGACAGATAACGTAGGGTCAGATCTCATGGTGATACCTAAACGGAATATTAAGTTTCAACTTTCTACGGGTTTTCGTTTTTGAGCTATGGTGTTCACATACATATACACACACCCGTGCACGCACACAGGCGCACACACACACACGCACACAGAGAACATTTGCTAAAAACTTTTTTAACTCCGGGTAAGATCGGGTAAGTTCGTTCGTAGATCGTAAGTAATGTTCATCGCGCTTGTAACCCCTACTCTTTTTGAAAAAAGTTAATAAAAACATACACTTTTCTATACTAACACAAAGAAATTTTTTATATATACATATATATATATACTAAATTCTCCAGCGCGACTCCCAACTGTGAACCCCCTGCTTCCTACTTTTTTATACATCTCCTGATACACATGCAATTCACTAAGTGTACAATTCATTGTACGAACATATTAAAGGAGCTCCTATACTGATATACGTTCCTATTCTTTTATGTCTGACTCTCCGATTGTACTACTGATCTTTTTCATTAATACTTTATAGATTACACAATTTTTGTACAATTTATACTTATAGTATATACAATTTTTGGTGTGACTTATGTTCCAAACTAATATAAAAATGAAAATATTTTTTTGAAATTGAAATATGGGAAAGAAAATAAAATCAAATAAGAAAATTTTGCTACTTTTTTATTTAATTTTTTACTTTTTTTCTTCAAATAGTTGGGGGTTCAGTCGCGCAATCGCGAATACCAGTAGCCGCCACTGCAGGTGAGTGATACATGCATGATTCATATCATTCTATTTTAGTGTAATTAAATTTGGTTGATGAAGCATTAATTTTGTTGCTAAGTTTATTTACTTAACAATAATAGAAAAGTTTAAATTTTCATTTCATCAGAAAGTTTCAATTCCTTCATTTATTTAGAAAATGATTATTTTAGGAAAAACCCCTCGTAATCCATAAAACTATAGAACACCGGTCTGAGTTTACGCAATAAACTACCACTATCGAAGTGTCTATAATATATATCTAACTGTATGTTATGTGTGTCAAGTTATAGACAAAGACAGGCCGCCGGTTGTAAAACTATCTACCATATCTACCATTGTTTTATGGCTCTAGTACAAAATTCTCATGTGGCCTAAGCACATTTTTAATTTACAATATTGTTTTGTGCGCCAGTATTAGGATAAAGATAATTGTTTTAACATTTACCGTTTTCCTTTAAAAGTATAAATAATTGTTTCATTAAGAAATTTATACTTAAGGATTCTATGTAACTTAACGACTACTATGTAATTTTTCTTAAACGAATAATCTGAGAATTTTATATTTTGTTTTATCTGAAAATACTTTATCTATTTTTAAACTTGCACATAACCATTCCCATTGGCATGTAATCACTGGAATAGGCATTAAAAAAAAAAATTCTGGTGTGAAACACTCACACAACTTTCTATTACTCCAGTTTCCAAAATTGTAGTGGACAAATTTTATAATTATTATAATAACAAATTTAATGAAATTCGTAGTTGTATTTATGAAGAAAATCGCGAAAACTGAAAAACTATTCAGTAAAAAAGGCACTTCCGGTCATCTGATTTTCTTCAAACTCGGAATAATAATAAACATATTTAATACTAATTTAATATTATTTAGATGATAGAATTGAGTAATAAATTGAAATAGCACTTTAGAGGAAAATCTAACCCCCCAGCCCAACCATTCCCCAAAAGTGCCCTTAAATGCATTTTTCCTGGGAGAAATTTTCAAATAGAAATTGTATTGATGTGCTAAGTTTCAAGAAAATCGTTGGAACCATTTTTTTGAGGAAATTGCAAGAAAGTGGAAAAAAAAAACATTTAGTAAAGTGGTACTTCCGGTTGAGGAATTTTGGCACGTAACGTACTGTCTGATCCCCTAGTGATACCTATACGGAATATCAAGTATGATATTCCTGCGATTTTTCGTTTTTGAGCTATGCTGCTCTCACACACACACACACACACACACACACACACACACAAGACCATTTTCTAAAAAAAAAACACTTTTTTGGACTCAGGGGACTTCAAAACGGATTTTGCCGATGAAAACTCAAAATATAGAAAATTTGACAAGATTACAATAATTCCTCTTTACTAGGAGTAAGAGAAAGTAAAAATAATGAGCGCCTATAAATCTTATTATAAGATCGATTGGATTCTAAGATACGGAAGTAATAAAAGATTGTCTTTATCCAAAGGATCCATTATTACAATTCCAATTCATAAACTTTTTAAAAACTTGAAATTTTAATTAAATGTTTTGTGGTGCAAAAAAATACAATACATGTATTATATAGCTCGGGAATTTAGTAGTGAAACCTATGGGTGGAGTTAAATGACGTCACTGCTACTAGAAAGCTCTGGTAATGGGCGGAGTTTAACAACTGTTTGGGTGTCACAACTAAGTTGCCGAGCTGTATATTAATTAGATATAGATTGATATGGGAATTAAGTACTTGTTGAACTTTAGGAATAACTTTTATCTGAAAGAGCATTTGGAAAACGTATGCAAAGAGAATGCATTTCCAGAGAGGTAAAAAGAACTTTTCGAATCTCTTAGCAAAAATTCCAGTTTTGTAATTAATTTGTCAATAATAATTACATTAATTGCAGGAAGAAGAAAGTCATTTGATGTTTCATACTAAATTACTATTTTTTTTATTTTATTTCAAATCGTCCATGCTAATAAATTAAATTTTATATTGTACAGCTTGGCAGATTTCCAAATAAGAAGGTGAGTCAATCGTGTCAGCGGTTGGTAAATGAATGTTGTTGGTAGTGTTTGTTATGAGGGATAACCGACCCCCCCAGGGTCCTGTGTATAGCGGCCACAAGTTTGTGTAGTTCGTTAAAATTAGCATGAAAGTGAATGGTTGTGTAAATGTGCGCAGACAGCATAGCGAGACAACGAGCTGTGTATGTGGTTGGCACACCAATATTGCACTATTGGGAGATCCTGCCACTAAATCTGTTTACCACACCATATCGGCCAGCCATTTATTCCTTTTACAAACCATAATTATTCCACTGTTTGTGGTGAACATACCATATTCTGCCTATTTTGCCTATTTGTTATTACTACTGTATTTTTTGTAAATCATAATTTATTCTTGAATTGTTCAACTATGTTTAGATGAGTTATCTTTTGATATTTAACTTATAGTAGTTATTTATTAAACATTAAATAAAATAATGCATTTTTGCAAAAGAGTTCACGTATTGACGTGATGGTAACTGAACGACAATATAAGAATATTTTATTACTCACTCATTTCAGCATTTTGTGTATTTTTGGAGAAACAATTATTCTAGTACGTCCACCGTTAAAAGCTGGAGGAAAATCCATTTTTAAGAGGTCATAAAGGTGACAGGATATATTGAGGGTGAAATTTATCAATGTATTCTTGAGTGTGATATGAATGGGGGGTCCGCAATGCTTGATAACTTCTGATATTTTATCCGTCATAGCATGCATATTTATGTATATTATTCCTGACCGGGTTTTGGATTTTCTTCCATCGACAGAGCTAACTCACCAAGTTGTTGTGGTTGGTTCCGCAGAGCTGGAAAGCATCAGAGCCATTTTCTGTGATAGCCTGCTTCTCTGAATGCATGCTAAGATGGATAAAATACCAGATATTCTTATGTGCTGTTAAATACGTATTTTTTCCCCTGCATATTCGAGTAAACGAGTAGTCCTTTCAGAACATATTTAATAAGTTTTCTTCAGATAAGAAGAGATAACCAGAAATGTAAACTCTTTAGTTTAAATCGACTAATAGCTTTAAAGGTTCAAATTGGCTTTTCGTGAACCGTTATTTATATCAGCAGATCATATAATAATGAACTGGCGAGCACTGTTGAACATAACCTATCTTAGTAGGCTTATCACTTTTAATTCAAACATTTTTCAAGAAAAATTGATTTTAGTGGGATTCTAAGGAAGATTGAACTTTCTTTAAAGATTCATATTATATTATACCTTTAGTTTCTCATCAGCTGTTTGAGAGTATTTGGTAAGCATAAACTCAAATGTATTCAGTTAACAATGGCGAGTCCGCTCGAGCATTGCACCTTGGAAGAACAACGCTCAGTGGTTAGATTTTTAGTTTTTTTAGAATGTTGAAAGTGTACGGGAATAATTGTTTGAACCGTTCGAACGTTTACAAATGGGTAGAACAGTTTAAAAGTGGCCGTGACAGTGTCTCTGACGAGCAACGAAGTGGACGACCGGTAGAAGTGGCAAATTCCTCCCTTGAATCTCGCATTAACGCGTTATTATTATTATTCAAGAAGGGGAGGGCAAACCCTACGCTATCCAAAGCCTCCCAGGCTCATATAGCTTCCCCTAAAGAGCATTAACGCGTTAATATAGGACCACCGGCGTATTACTGTTGAACTGATAGCTGAAGAAATGCACACGATTGTTGGAACTGTCCATAAAATTATTCAGAATTAGCTGCAGTACAAGAAAACTTGTGCGAGATGGGTTCCAAAACAACTTATGGATCCCCACAAATAAACCAGGTTTCAAATCAGTCAACAGTTGAATGAACGATGTTTTAATTGAAAAAAAATTTTTCAGTAGAATTGTAACATGTGATGAAATATGGATACACCATTTTGAGCCGCAGTCAAGCTTCAGAGCCATGAGTGGAAGCATACAGGTTCCCATTCGAATGAGATTCAATACTCAGCCGTCTGCACGTAAAGTCATACTTACAATATTCTGGGATTCGCAGGGGCCTCTTTATTGTGACTTCCTCAAAAATCAACGAACCATCAACAGCCAGTATTACAGTGATATGCTCACAAACAAAGTAAAGTCTGCCATTCGAACGAAACGTAGTGGAATCTTGATTAATGGCGTGATTTTGCTTCATGACAACACGCGCCCACGCACGGCACAGTTATCTCAAGAAACACTTCAAAAAGTGGTACAGGAGATCCTTCCACATCCTCCCTACAACCCCGACCTCGCCTCATTAGACTTCCATTTGTTTGGACCCTTTAAAGAGGCTCTACGTGGGAAACATTTTCAATCCAATAAAAAAATTAAAAATTAGGTGCAAAAGTGGCTTCGATATTAACCCAAAGAATTTTATGCCAGAGGATTAGAAGAACTATGGGACAAGTGTATAAATGTTGCTGGGGACTATGTTGAAAACTAGCCAAAGTTTTGTATTGATTAAATGAATTATTTTTGAGCTACAGCGATTTGCCTCGTTATATATTGAATGTTGTTTTGTTGAAGCGGCACAACAACTAAGGTCCTTTGCCCCCGCACATATTGAATGACCCTCGTATATAGATCTATATTTTTAACATCTGTATTATATTAAGGAGATTTAAATGTAGCGCAAATTATACTTGAAAAAAATAACTTGTTGATAGAAGTGCGCGATATTAAGAATGGTTTACCGCATTTTCTCTATATAATATGTAAACAAAACGAAGACACACAATAATAATAATAAATAATACAGACCAGATTAGAAAAAGATATGAATATGACTGAAAAAAAATAACTGAATGACAATATTTCATTATTTTTAAAACTAATTCGAAGTTATAAAAAATAATTTAAAGACTACATCAGAAAGAAAATGATTTGACTGAATAAGAAATGTAAGATAATTTTTCTTCGTTTTTAAAACTAATACAAAAATAAAAAAGCAAAATAATGCAATAGACAAAATCAACTCGGCCACTACATAACTAAAATTAAATGTTTTAAATGTTTAATAGCAAACACAATTAAAAGACAAATTAGCAGTAAAAAATGCAAGACTATTTCCACATTAAAATATGTAATATTAAGTACAGAAAAAAAAAAAATGGAAAAGTCAGTCAGTCCACTTTCACATTTCAAAACATATTTTTTAAGAAAATAATTAACCCTCCCGAAGCTTTACCTTTTTCATATAATTTAGAAGCTCTAGAAAATTAAAACTCATAATAATTTAGAAAATTAGGTAAAACTATGTTGTCTGGATGAAATCAAGTTTCGGAAAAACAAAAAAAAAAAAACCTGATGTGAAACACTCACATAACTTTCTCTTACTCATGTTCTCAAAATTATAATTCACAAATGTTATACTTTGTGTACCAAATATAACGAAATACGTTGAAAACTGAAAAAAACTGTTCAGTAAAAGCGCACTTCCGGCTTACTAATTTTCTTGAAACTCGGAATTTTGGTCATCTATTTATTTCTAATTAATTTTCATTGGATGATAGAATTGTATAATCAACTATGATAGCACTTTAGAGGAAGTTACAAACCCACCCTTCCCCTAAAAGTGCCCTAAAATGAATTTTCCCAGAGAAATGTTTTAAATGAAAGATTTAGATTTTTGCATTTTTAGTTTATCTACGAAGTTTCAAGAAAATCGTCTTAGCCATTTTTGAGAAAATCGCGAAAAAGTGAAAAAAATCAACGCACTTCCGGTTATCCGATTTTTTCAAACTTGGAATTTCAACAACATATTTAATTCTAATTAACATTATTTAGATGACAGAATTGTGTAATAAACTGAAATAGTAATTCAGATGAAAACCTAACTCCATCTCTCCCCCAAAAGTGCGTTTAAATGAAATGTTTCAAATAATTTGTTGAAGCGGCACAACAACTATGGTCCTTTGCCCCCGCACTTATTGAATGACCCTCATATATAGATCTATATTTTTAACATCTGTATTATATTAAGGAGATTTAAATGTAGCGATAATTATACTATATTTGTATCTTTGTATGTGTAGTTGATATACCAAGTTTAAAGAAAATCGTCGTAGCCATTTTTGAGAAAATCGCAAAAACGTAAAATAACCTACTAGTAAAGTGGTACTTCCGGTTGAGGAATTTTGATAGATAACGTACCATGGTGATACCAAGTTTCAAATTTCTACGGTTTTTCGTTTTTGAGATATGCTGTTCACATACAAACACACAGAGACACACACACACACGACACACAGACTATTTGCTAAAAACCACTTTTCTGGAGTCAGGGGACCTCAAAACGGATATTTCCGGTGAAAACTCGATATTGAAAATTTGACACGATTACAATACTTCCTCTTACTAGGAGTAAGAGAAAGTAAAATATCTTATTTTCTTAAAACAGCAATTTTCTCTTTAGATAACTAAACCAACTTGGGAAAAAACATTTATTTTTCAGTATTTGAGTTCCACTTTGTTCCTAAATTTCATTAACAGGTCATATCTTCTATTTCACAATTCCTGCAAGGATGGTGGATTTCCTTAAAAAAGCTTCCATGGATCCCGATGTTCGTAATGCCCTTGTAGACTTAATTTTCCTTTTTTTTTTGGACGCAGTATATACTTGTGACATAACTCAAGTATCTATTTCAGGCTCAGAATCAGCTCCTGAGCATTCCGCCATAGCAGGAGTAAACATTTCAGATTGACCTACCAGGTCATCAATAAATAGAACGGATATACATTGTTAACTACACATAAATAAATAAGACTCTTCACTTTTATTTGAACATTTTTCCTTGAAATTTGATTTACTATGGGAAGAGGGGCTCAGAAGAACTGGAACTTTCCTCTGATGTGCCATTTTATTATAAATAAGGTATTCGCACTTCCGGTTAATGGATTTAGACGGAAATCTTTGTGTTAGAATATGGAATATCAAATTTGTACTTCCTGGGAACTTTGTCATTTTTGAAATATTTTATTCATGTTATATTCATTTTATCCACATACACGCACACGCACCAGACATATGTACGTACAGACTATTACTAAAAACATTTTGTTCTTATTCAGTGGTCCCAATACATGTATTTCCGTTGAAAATGCCATTTCAGAATTCTGGCACGCTAGCAATATTTCCTCTTTTTTAAGAGTAAGAGTAAGTAAAAAATGGAATATGATAGAAAAACTAAGATTCTTAGAAATATTTTGATCAAATAAAACCTCATATTTATAAACGGATAAGGAAAAAAAAGAGAATTTTATCTATCAGTGAGCCATATAATTGGATTGGAATGACAAAGGCCTTGTTTTAGAGCTACCATTTTTTTTTTTTTTTTTTTTTTTAGATGGGACCTTCATATTAAAATTTGTGCTGTGAAGAGAGAAAAATATAAGGTAAATTGTGAGATAAAATTCAATTGTATTCTTAGAATTTTGTTATTATTATTTACATTGTAAATAAATTGTATTTTATCTTTGTAAGTATTGTAAGCATTTCAGTCTTCTTTATTTGGTATATTTTCTGTTAGTTTACTATAAAGTGATCTAAATCCTAAAAACTATTTCCTTTAAAACAATGAGGAAAAAGGAAACTTTCTTATCTTCTTTAAAGTAAATTTTAGTTTTAACAAAATAATCTATTCAATAATACCAAGACTTGAAAGGTTAATGACAAGCAGCGTTCAATAGACAAGCATTAGCAAGAATTTATCATACATATATATCTTGAATGTTTTCTTTTACAAATTCAACATTTTCTAATGAACATATAAAGTTATGCCGACATTGAGGCAGCAGAGAGTTAACATTTGAAAAACGATAGCTCCTTCATAATTACATACTCTTTGCAAAACCATCCAATTTTGGAATCAATCTATGATTATTACGAAAGTACTGTGAATTTTTAGTAAACCTATAATCAACTCAGCCACAACATTTTTTTTTTTAAAAGTATCTTTATGAAATAGAAGTAAAGGCAAAAAAATGTGAAATTGTGCGAAAATAAAAAAAATAGATTCTGCTAGGAAAAAACTCCTATTTCACTGAAACCTTCTTTTACTAAAACTTTTAACTGTAATTGGATTTCCTCTTTCAGAACAATTGAAAATAATTATCCAAAAAAAAAAAAAAAAGAAAGTCAAATAAATGTCAAATATCACCGACTTTGTGTCGGTGCGAAAGTGATGAAAAATAAATTTCTAAATAGTAATTTTCGATATGTCCATATATCTATATTTGTATTGGTGAAGAAAGGAGAGACTTCTAAAGAGCTCACAAAAAAAAAAAAACCGCCTTGACGATCATTTAGTTGGGCAGAATGATTAGTCGGAATGGACGACGGAGATATCGCTAATAGGTACCTTTGTAAGAAGTTTCCCAGGCGCCCTCCCAGAGTAAGTAGCCTTACCCGGTCATCTCCTTGCGGGGCTCTCACCGGGTGGACCCTACTTCCCCAGCTACTCGTAGGTACACCTTGACCTCATCTCTTCTTGGTGCAGAAAATGTAAAATAAGACTTAATGAAGACAAATGCCAACAGATTACTTTCACTTTACGTAGACAAACCTGCCCTCCCGTACGTATCAACAACAAAGAAATACCGACTTCCACGCAAGTACGCTACCTAGGACTGTATTTAGACAGTCGACTGACATGGAACCCTCATACGAGACTGAAAAGACAAGAATTAAATAGACGTTATGGACAACTACGAAGACTGCTTGGACGGAGATCAACCATAAAGGTACAAAACAAACTGACTTTATACAAAACATTGCTGAGACCTGTCTGGACCAACGGAGCTGAACTGTGGGGCTCCGCGAAACAATCCAACATCCAGAGAATCCAATCCTTTCAATCTAATGTCCTTCGCCATATTGTAAACGCTCCCTATTATGTCTCTAATTCAACTCTCCACAAATACCTCAATATCCCTTTCGTTAACAAGCTAATCCGTACACGCTTCCTTAATTTCCACACTAATCTTCAGATTCATCCCAATCCCACCGCACAAACCCTATCATCTTCCACCCATCCCGACAATCCTCCACGTCGCTTGAAACGACGTTGGCCACGCGACCTCCTAAACACCTAGCTTCCTTTTCATTCTGTGAGAGTTCCAGCATTGGTTGGCTCCTCTCAACATGCCTCTCTGATTGTGGCGTTGAGTCCTAGGGGATTCAGTGCATCACAGTCTGTGACACGAAATTCACATTTACATGATGTATATATGTACAGGTTGTAAATAAATTTAATAAAGGAAAAAAAAAAAAAATAATAATATTTTGAGTAATGTAATCAGGTGCAGTAATCTGTTAAGTTTGTAAAGCAGTCCGGAATGCCAAACTATGTCAAATGCGGCCGTTACAAGAAATATCACCTTCGGGGATTTTCTTTCTTCAAAGTTGTATGCACTGTGCTGTGTAACTCTTTTAAGTTGATATACTAGTGAGTATTTTGATCTGATCGATACTGGAACTGCCAAGTGTTTTAAGGGCCGTTTGTAGATTATTTTTTCAAATATTTCCGAGAGGGAGTTCAAGCCGATAGCTGTCGGGATCCCTTTTTAGCTTAGAAATATATCCTTCTGCATTATTCCACTTTTTTGGAAAGAAGGTAACACCTTTTCGAGATACTTTTTTTTTAGCATGTTCAGGATTAAGTCGTTTTCTGGAGCATTTTTGTTGGGAAGTGTCATGATTATAGAAGTTATTTCATATCTGGGACGTGAATGTGATAGAAATTTTGGGAATGATTATTGTAATAGTTGCTGAAATAGCAAGTCATGTGATTCTTTCACAACTTTTATTTATTTATTATTTATTTTATATAAAATATAAATGTTAATTTATTACACTGAGTGCTGGCATTTATCGGATAAGGCACCGAACTGCAGTGATTCCGTTTACTCTTAAACTCTTATGATTACGTTTATCTTGCGTTACGCTTATGATATTGACTAAGTTACCACTTTTACGAGCACCAAGTTGGTGCAGTATTTATATTAGGAGTCAGAGTTGCAAAAACTTCCAAATTATTATATTGCCCAATGACCGCATTATAGCTGCATTAATCCTTTGTTTCTATCTCCTTCCCCTTCCCTTCTTCTTCTAAATATGATCGGTTTTATTTATAACTTAAAATAGCTATCGTTACTTGTTCTATGTCCAAATTGTTTACAATTTATTGCTGGAGAGGCTGGATAGGTTTTTCTTTTTATGGTTGCGTACAGTTGGATATTGTAGTTAGTTAGTAGAAAGAGCAGTTGTGAATAGGTTGTTGGAGGAGGTAGTTGGCTAAAGTTATAGGGGCGCTAACGAGAAGTGTATGGAGTGGCTAATGGGAGGATGATGGGCCTCCAGCGGTGGTCCTCCAAGAGCGCTAGCCGCCACATGGTTCTCTCTACCTCATCGCCCATCTCCTACTCTCCGGCTATGCCTCAACAGTTTGCCGTCAACGGTCGAAAAAACAAAACAGAATTCTCATTATCACAATATGGCGCTCCCCACCAGGATTGACTGAGTTTTTCTAGTGTTTCTGTACTTCCTTCAAAACTCTATAATTTTATTCACTTTCCCTTTCCAGTAATAAAGACAAAAAAAAAAAAATTGAAGAAAAAATATGTTACTACAAAATATCGATCACTATTTATTTATTAAATTTTGTTACAAATAAAAATTAAAAAAAACTTTTTGATATAAATCGTGTATTTTCTGAATTTCATTTGTAATTTATATTACATTGAGTTTACTGACTTGTTTTTATATAATTTCTTCTGAATCTTAGTGTTTCCTTTATTTTCATTATTTCAAACGGGTAAACTATCTAAATACACCTACAAAGAGCTTGTTGCAAGAGCTTCTTTCGGAATAATAATACAATCCTATTTATTTATTAACATGCTAATCTATTCATTTTCTATACGCTAATTAAGACGTCTGTAACTAATCAAGTCTTACAAAAAAAAATGCTTGTTGATTTATTAACGAGAGTAGTTTCATTATTCGACTCAAGGGATTATTAGTTCAGTGGTAGCGCGCTCGTGTACCAACGTGGAGGTCCTGGGTTCGAGCCCAGCAGAACTGCCCTTAGATTTTCTCTTCCTAGGAACCTCTACAGCTAGCTCACCGACCAGTGATGGGGGCAGTGCATGAGAGGCTCCGGGCGCCAATGACAATAGATGTTGACGCGCCTAAAATTTAAAAAAAAAATCGAAGCGCCTTTCTTAATACCACCATAACTTTATACATCGCCCTTACTATAACTAGGTCATTTCTGAAAGAATTTTGTTCTAATTTGCAAAAATTATGGTAATATTTAACTCTTTCGATTTATTGAAATTCAATTATTCTTAAAAATTCTCTTTAAACTCTTGTTAGTATCTACCCAAAAATCAAGAACGTTCCTGACATAATTTCCTAAATTACATCTTTTTCTTGCCACCATTTCCAAAAAGGTAATTAGTAACAAAATCCTAATCCTAGATTAGGTTAAAGAGATTTCAGTTATCTTGGAGGATTACCTAGGACTGAGCTCGAAGAGAAGATGTGTTGAGAGAATTGCAAAGGGATTTGAGATTTGCGTATATTTGCGTCAAGACAAATCTAGCGATCAAGAAGTCAATCTTAAGGAGTTCTGAGTATTATTGGAGACTTAATAAGGAGCACTTGTCGAATGAAGTTAAGCAAGAAATCTTGAACGATGATTAATGTTACGCGTTTAATTTGATGTACGAAACTGATAGGGCAATTCCATGCCAGTTATTAATCTAGGATATGAATCCTACACAAGGCATTAGTGAGGTGCCGTGAAATGAGGCTCTTTTACTGCCCCTTTCTAATGTAGAGAAAATATTGCGTGTCTCTCACAATTTCATTCTTAATTTTCACTGGAAATCCAAGGTATTTATAGTTTTGAAATGTTTTAAGTTGAAAAAGATATGTTTTTTAGAGAATGTTTTATGCTGTATAAAATATTAGACTTTTTTACTTTTTCTTACTCCTAGTAAGAGGAAGTATTGTAATCGTGCCAAATTTTCGATATCGAGTTTTCACCGGAAATATCCGTTCTGAGTCCAAAGAACGTGGTTTTTAGAAAAGCGTCTGCGTGTGTGTGTGTGTGTGTATGTGTAAAGCATAGCTCAAAAAAGAAAAATCGTAGAAATTTCAAACCTGATATTCCGTTTAGGTATCACTATGGGATCCGACAGTGGGTCATCTGTCAAAATTCCACAACCGGAAGTACCTCTGTACTGATTTTTTGTTTTACGATTTTCTCAAAAAAAAAATGGCTCCAACGTTTTTCTTGAAACTTGATATATCAACTACACATACAAAAAGCTACAGCTTTTATTTAAAATATGTTTCCAGAAAAATTCATTTAAGGGGGCTTTTGGGGGAGGGGTGGGATTACGGTTTTCACTAAATTGCTATTTCAATTGATTACACAATTCTATCATCTAAATAATATTAATTAGAATTAAATATGTTGTTGAAATTCCGAGTTTGGAAAAAATTGGATAATCGGAAGTGCGTTTTTACTGAAATGTATTTTTCAGTTTTCTGGTATTTTCTCGAAAACGGCTCTGTAATGGGTTCAGATGTCTTGGTGAGGTGTTGTGATGCGATGAATAATTGGGAGTTAGTTAGAGATTTTAGAGAGTTGTTATGCGGAATATGAATTACGAATTTACGAAAATAGATATATGTATATTTTAACAATAATTTAAACGTTTGAAAAGATAAACTACAATTAATTTAAAATGATTTAAATTGTAACTAGAATGCACCAACTATAATGATTGATAAATAATATATGTTTAAATACTTAAATAGGGACGCGCTCCGATGTATGAATTATGTCACTGGTAGAATCTTGATGTTACGCTGATGAAATACTGAAGAATAGTCCTCTCACTTCCTGTAGAGGGAGACCTTATATTGCCATCACCAAACATTGACAAGTCTTGTAATTACGGGTCACACTAAAACATCTCTTGCCGTGTGTTGACCCTAAGTCTTGAACAGGTGTTGGCGGTTATCAAAGGACTATAGCCAGGTGGTTGGTCTTTTGAGTGATTTGTTGACCCTTGTGAAAGCGGTGTGTCTTTGGCGGGCGGTCCTTTGACCGTGCACTGACCGCGACTGGCTGGCACCACTAGTTATAATTTTTATAATTAAGAATTATATATTTCTGTTATCACTCCTTCTTGTTATCACATTACAGCGCCATCGATTTTCTTTAAAGTAGCAATGTGTACTACATTTATTAAGAACTACAACTTTTATTTGAAATATTTTCTCTGTGAATGTCATTCAAGGGGTTTTCTGGGGGAGGAGAGGGGTTATGTTTGTTTCTAAAGAGCTATCATAGTTGATTATACAATTCTACCATTCAAACAAAATTAATTAGAAATAAATAGATGACCGAAATTCTGAGTTTCAAGAAAATTAGTAAACCGGAAATGCGCTTTTACAGAATAGTTTTTCAGTTTTCGATGAATTTCAAGGAACTCCGACGAATTTCATTAAATGTGGTACACTAACTATAAAATTTGTCAATTTCAATTTTGAAAACAGGAGTAGGAGAAATTTGTGTAAGTGTTTCGCACCAGATTTTTCACTTACTATCGTTGTGAAAAAAAACTTGAAGCAAGGTTTTGAAAAAATTGATTTCCGAGTGTTCATGGTCAGAAGTAATGTTAAACTTTAAAGCGACTTAACAAACTAACAGTTTTAACCATCCGTTTAATAACAATTAAGAGTTTGAACAGTTTTTAAGTATTTAGGAAAATTGTTCTATTAAAAGTTGAGAAATGCACATGATTGTTTTATATCAGATTTATCATACCACAATATCTATTAGTTGTGGTTGATTTTTATTTTCCACTAGTTAGCTAGGACGCTTGATAGGGGGGAAGCGATTGTTGGAAAAACGTTTGTAGCTACAGTTGTCGACCTATGTCAAAACAATTAATGGATATTATAGTTATCAATTTAATCTCTTCATATGTTTAGGTTAATATCATTTGTTCAAACATATTTTTTGATGAAACTGGTTTTAAAGAAGTACTACACGAGAAGGTGGTAGCTTTCGGATTAAAGTTCCATGTTATTGCAATAGTTAGAGAATATAAAGAACATATTATAAAAAGTTTGGAAAACATTTCTATATGATCAAAAAAAAAAATCGGAAGGAAAATTATACACCTGGAAAAGAAATTAAGGCGGAGAGAGATAAATTTATAAGAGACAAAAAGGCCTTCAGTACGACCTTTTTGAGCGAATAGAAAGTAATGATGAATCAACTAAATGAAAATGTCAACAAAACATAGAAAGAGATAGGTGACAAACAAATCAAAGGCTTAAAAATTCCGAATAGATCAAATGAATGGAAGACTGGCATGTCAGATGGTGTAAAAACGCAAAAGTTGGGTGAAATCAATGACAACATAGATAGTAAAATAATGAAAAATATTGTATGAAAGTCGAAAATTACGTACTGTTAGCTTAGCAGAGGAAGTAAGTTACAAAATCAGTGTGTCTATACAAACAGTTATAAATATATAAAATAAAATCTAACCTACTTTGCAATCTAAACAAAAGAGAGCAAACAGAATAAATTCTATTATCATTATAAATGAGATAAATCAAGATCAAGATAGAATTCATATTAACAAATAAAAATGATTTTCTATTTTATTTAGCTAACATAAAAATATTTATAAAAACTAAAAGAAATAAATAATAATTGAAATTAAAAAAAAAAAAAATTAGTGCTAACGATAATTAGATTTCTTACTTCTAGTTTTTTTTTTTGAGAACAAAGTCTCTCCGCTCCCAGCACTAGCTTGGATAGCTGGTGGATAGTATTAAGTCAGAGCTAGGCCTGAAGCTTGACCAAAATTGGGCTCCTCCGTTCTGTTACATGCTGGGCTCCTGGGCCAGGTAGGCTCTCTTTTGACAGAGAACCACCCTGGCAAATGAAGCCACCAGCCCCCAGTTCTCCCTGCTTGCCAACATCAGTTGACCCACTCTATTCTCCACGTTAGCCTCTGAGCCGATCCCACCAGTCACACGCGAATAAGGTGTGGTAGGCATTATCCTTTCAACAATGGAATAAAACATGAATTTTTTCTTTATAGCTCACGTTAATTTTATTTTATTTATTTATTTTTTTAAGGAGTTCTTCAGTGCTGAGGTTTTCCTAACCAAATATTTGTCGTAACCTTTTAATCTGTCCGGCTTTTTCTTTTCTTTATGCTTTGTAGCAATAGTGATTTTTTTGTGATGGTCGAGGGGCTGCTCCGACACATCAACCCCTTACCAGGAGGACCAGGATTTTCTGCTAGGGTTTACTCCCTTAGAAAGGTCGCCTTCACCTCGGCTATGAGACCCATCTTCCCAAGACGCGGTTTTTATCATGCCCGGGATAAATTTAAAAGGAACAAATGAGATTAAAAGAAAATGGAAGGAGGGAAAAAGGGCAAGGAAACCTTAGGCCCACGGATGTGGCACTCGGGGGTACTCTTTTAGTCGCCTGTTAGGACAAGTAGGGTATACTGTGGATGTATTTTTAGTTCCCATCCACAGGGGGGACATTAATTTTATAAAGCAGTAAATATTATGTTAAAAAATAATTTAATTTTTTACGTTTTTTTTTATAAAATTTGTATTGCTCAATTTGATAATTTATAAAATACCTACAAAAGGAAAATTAGTAAAAAAAATTCTAAACTAGATTTTTCATAGAAATAATTAGCTACAAATAATTAGCCAATCACAACCAATTAACCAACCAATCACTTTGTAGAAGTGAAGCTGTGAAATGTGGGTGTATGTTAGGCCAATCAAAAATTTAGAATTACCATGTAGACCACGCCCACATTTGACACTTTCAATTTTACAAGTGATTGGCTAATTATTTATAGCTAATTTTTTATGAAAAATTTAGTTTATAATTTTTTCTACTTATTTTTTCTTCGAAGATATTTTATTAAAATTAACAAATTGTGAAATAAAATATTACTATAAAAAGAGAATGCAAAAAATCAAATTATTTCAAGCATAATATTTACTGCTTTATATAATTAATGTGAGCTATAAAGAATAAATCTGCCAAAAAAGCCTTTCTCCATAAGATCGAGTGAATTATCGTTTTTCATTTATAGGTAAGTATAATCTCTGCACTTACCTCTTCCTAATAGCCCGACTTTGTAATTATTTGCTATCTCACAAACAAGCCTTTCTCCTTTGGATTGGATGGTTTGTTACAATTCTCTTATCTGACCTTAGTAGCTTTCTGTCAATATTTTTTACCTTGAGATCGGATGATTTGTCGTCATCTGTCCCCTCTATCCAATTTTATGACAGTATCAATAAAACAAGCAACACACACACACACACACACACACAGGAGTATTATACTCTGCTGCTTACAGAATTAAAAATAATTGGAATCCGTTTTTATTTAAATTTTAAAATTAGATAGGATACAAGGATTATCTTTATCCACTGTATCACGAGGAATCAGGGTCTCAAGATCTCAACGGCAATCAAACCAGATAACGGACTGCTTTTCTCATACTCCTATTTTAGCCGTACAATCAGAACTATATTGTGCCCAATAAGAACTGAGATAATGTAAAGAGATCCAATTGTATATATTTACGTTTAGGAGGTTATAGGTGCTAAAGCTGTAAATTTTTTGTATATTTATTGTAAATAAAGCATGATTGATTGATTAATTATGTAAAGAGAAGCTCATCAAAACTCAAAACAAAACTAATCTGACCCAACAAAGTAAGGGTAACTTCAGTTAATTTTTCTAATGACTAAATTTTACGTTAAAAAAAAAGAAGTTTTTAGCTGAAATTAATATCTGCAGAATCATTCCAACAAATTCGACCTAAAAGCTTATGTTTTGCAACTAAACTTTCTTTAAAAAGTAGTAATTCAAAAATATATCAAAGCTCCTAATTATATGAAACATAAAAACTAAAATAAGGGGGTTGGGGGATTGCTTTTAAATACAGTTTTTTGTTTTTTCCAAATTATAGTTTATTTTAAAGTTGAGGATGGTTACTTAATGTTGCCATTTATCTCGGTGTGTGCTCGCTTTCTTCTCCATTTTCTCTTTCTTATAGCTCTCAAGAAAGTTAAGTGTCACAATTATTTGTTAAACGCAATATTTTGCCAGCCATTGCACAGAAGTTGTACGGAGCAGGGCCACTTGGGCCGACTGCCTTGTGGTTTAGAAGGCTAATGGCACGAATGTACTGTATAGTAAGTTTTGAAAGGCCACTTAGCCGGCCGCCTTAGTTGCACACAGTATATTGTACTTTATTATTAATTAGAATATTACACTCACAGTAGGCGCCTACTTTCACAGCAAACCTTGCCGTCCGAGCACCCCGGCCAGGCGAACACTTTAGTGTGCACTCAGTCTTTCAGAGTGAGCTGCCTCCCTGCTATATTACTATTTGAATTATTAACTTAGTTTAGCCGAGAATCTATTATATCATGCACGCTGTACACTTTCAACATTCCTGATTATTAAACCAGTAGAATGTGGACTGCCTTTATCACCAAGATCGACCATTTTTCCTTAAAATTTAATAATTTTGTATAAAAGTCAAAATAATTGAAATTATTTAATCAGTACTTTTAAACAATTTTGAACTAATAAGGCATGACAGTAACAATGGAAAGGAGCATGCCTGCCGGCATAGTAAAAAGGTATATTTACCAAAATTGGCACAGAGAATGGTCAGCAGTATCAAACAAACTAAGAACAAAAGATACAGTGCAAGTCTGGAAATTGGCATCTAGAACCGTTTGGAAAGAAGAGATAATAGTCGCTCATTTGAGAATCGGCTATACTCAGGTATCACATAGTTATCTGATGAGCAGGGAACAAATCCCATTTTGTAATAATTGCAATATCCCTATATCAGTGCCCATTATATCGACGAAGAAGAAAATTGAACAAGATTCCCAATAACTTGTCAGAAGCTCTGAAAGATGATCCAACTATCATCGATCGGGTGATACAATTTTTAAAAGATATTAAAGTTTATGAAAAAAAATTAGTGGAAATAATAAATTTGAATTTATATATAAATAGTTTATACTTGTATAATAGACGTACATAATACATTTTAAACTTTAGGCTTTAAGCTTTAGAGAAAGAGGAATATTAAGTACTCTAACCCGACCAAATAGTACATGCATATTTGTTTTGTGGTGTGAACGTATTTATTAGGATGAAAGTACTTATTGGAGAATTTGTAGTTATGAATGAAAGCGAATGTGTGAGCGAGTATTGCCAGTGCTAATAACAGCTATAAAGGAAACACAATAAAATATTCAAACGATTATTGCAAATTTGGGAATCATTTTTTTTAGTATAAAGAGTAAGGTGTGAAAACAAATTATGAATCCCAGAGCAAAATAACCGCAAAAATGCTCAAAAAAAAAAAATAATAATAATAATAAAAAAAGAACCTACAAGGAAGCAATTGTATACTAATTAGTAAAGGTTTTCTAAACGCCTTATCAATCATCATTATCTTCTTATCGAACTTTGATCTACTAACAATGCAATCTCGTTAAGAAGTCTACCAATTTCATAAAAACACTTAACTTTTGGCTCAACTTTAGACCAAATAATGCAGAGCGATTTTTGTTGAGAGTTTATGGCCACCGTTTAGTTCGGGTCTTTGCTATTAAATCAGCTCCTCACTTTTTCTTAAAATGTGGGTTCAACATGTTATGTAAGTCTCCCAGGAAGCCTGAATCCTGAATTTTTTTGCAGCAAAGACGAGGGCTCTATTAGAATATTATGCGATCACTAACATTATCCCACTGCTGTTTTGTATATATAGTTGAGCGACGGATTTAATTTTTCGAGGATTTCCATTTTCTTTTTGAAATTCTCAATTATAAATTTGTCATTTTAACGCAACTATGGCTGAGTTTATTGTTTGGATTAACGGAATATCCATTGATAATCATGATTTTACTTCTCTTCCTGCTGCTGTAAGAGGGGGTATTGCAATTTTGTCAAATTTTTGAAATTTAATTTTCAACAGAAAAACATATCGGGGGGGGGAGGAATTATTTTAATGAATGATATATGAGCGTGAGTATGTTTGTGCGTACTTCTGTTTTTGTTAGCGAGTGTGAAAAAAACAAAACAAAAACTCAATAACGAAAAAACCGCAACAAGTTCATACTGGATATTCCTTTAGATATTAAGGTCACCTAATATTAAGATTTCCTTCAAAAGCCATCAATAGAATTGGACCAGGAAATAATGAGTAGATGAAGACGAGCAGGGATGGTTAACGAATAACTTACTACTTCATCATCTAAAATTTTGGAAACTTTAAACGAATATTTTAATATCTTGTAACATTAAAACACTATTTCTGTTTGCAAAGAAATATTTTATTAAATTACGTTTTCAAAATTTTGTTGAAAAAAATGTCCATCCAATGCTAAATGAATAATTTATTTTTTAATTTACATTTTTACCAATTAAAATTTATGAATCCTGAAATAATTCACATTTGAAATATACTATAAAAGTATGCATTCATTTGCAAAATAAACATTCGTTTTTTATTATTTTCCCATATCACTGTGCGAGGGAATAATTATGAAAAGTGTCGCGTTTAATAAATTGAATACAATTTGGATTTCTTGAATACCAAGTGAATATTTCATGACTGTAGCTAAAATATGTTTCTAACTTAAAAACAAAAAAAAATCGAAGAAAGTAAACAAAGTGATAATATATATGCCTAACTGTTTATATCACAACCATATTTAAGTGCATCATCAAAACCAGTGAATATTAAACGAGCGTCTAAAATGTTTATTAAATATTCAATCTTCAAAGACAATTGTTAATTAGAACTTTTAAGTAGAAGATTGTCTTTTGACTGTTTCATAACATAATTTCACCTTCTCTTGCTACTGTTTTTAAAGATTGCACAATTAGCGGAATTACTTGCTTTTAGATCTTTTAAGAAAGAAAATTTTTTTTGCAGTAGATGTGTTATTTGAACAAATTTACTCAAAAAACAAAAAAAAAAGACTAGGAAACTCAATATTCCGTTTAGTGATTTTTTTCCGGGTATGTTTGGAAAATGAACCTTTTTTTACAGCCTTATTTTCTTTTTATTATTATTATTATTATATGTTATACATTTAGTTTTCCTGACGTTTCGGCAATTGAATTTAATTGTCCACAAATTGTTAATACCAACCTTATGTAGTGGAAGAACGAAATGGAAAAATAATAGTTTTGGAAAATAGTTTAGTAAAATAATTTTGTGAGAATTAGCTACTTCAAATAGTGTATTTTAATGGGAATAAAGCCAGGTACTACAATC
Source organism: Triatoma infestans (assembly GCA_011037195.1). Lineage (NCBI taxonomy): Eukaryota > Metazoa > Arthropoda > Insecta > Hemiptera > Reduviidae > Triatoma > Triatoma infestans. Next base: position 1,956 of record JAAEAF010012257.1, on the reverse strand, counting down.
TAGGTCAATGCAAACCAAGAGACAAAGGGCAAGAAACAGTTAGGGCAAAACAATAAAACTCCCTCCAGACATACCAGCATTATTTGAAAGGATTTGAAAGATGAAGAGAAGACATTCCTTCAAAAGAGTCTGAGCCAGACATTCATCTGAACACATGCCTGACATTCATCAGGGCTGTGCCAGTTATAAGTTAAAACATAAGAGTTTATTCCAACTAGTTCCAAGCATATTGCTGTGTTATTGAATAGCATTTAAATATCTTTAAAGAATATATTTAATTTAATCTACCAGTGTTTACTTAATTATTGTTATTACTTCTCTCTCTTAAAACTTACAAACACAAGCCCTTTTACTAAACCACTCAGGCTACACCAACTACTAATACAAACACATAACTCAACACACCAAATTACATTTCACTTATATTGTTTTATTTATTGTAGTCATATAAGGTTGGTATTAACAATTTGTGGACGATTAAATTCAATTAATATATATTTCTTTATAATTACAAATTTTCATTGTACTTTGTAAAACTTTTTTTCAGATGTATACATTGTTATTCATATGTACATATGTATTAGAATGTCGAAACGTCTGGAAAATTAAATGTATAACATATAATAATAATAAAAAGAAAATAAGGCTGAAAAAAAAAAGATTAATTTTCCAAACAAACCCGGAAAAATCACAACATCCATAGGAAGAAACAGCCAATAAACAACAACGCATCCCAGCATAATTCCGTTTAATATCTCTGGACCAATTCCAAGTTTTTTGGAATTTTTCTGGAAAGCGGGTATCACGATTTTCTTTAATTTCGGAATACTAACTGCACATATATAAACCTATAAACTTTTCTTTGTCATATTTTTATAAAAAAAATTTATTTTAAGAAGGATTTGGGGAATCTGTGATTTTTAGAGATTTCAAGTGTTATTGTAGTTTGCTAAATACCGTTTTCTGGAGACAACCATGTTAGATTCTACATGATTTGTTTGAAAAACAAACAAATACATCCCACACCACTAAATTTATGTTAGGGCAATTGGAACACTTGACCTTCAACATGACCTCTAAAAGAACCTGTAAAAGAAGGTTGGTGTAAAGAGGCTAGTTGTTTATCTAGGGTAATTTGTATACTCTTCCAAGTCTAAAGATAATTTGTCAACTCTAGAATTGTAATAAGTACAATAAGATAGAGGGGGAAAGTAGGCATATCACATGACCTCTAAAAGAGAGTACTTCTTATTTTTAAAGCCTAGTTGTTTATCTGTTGAAGGTATTTCATAAAAATTAGGTTAGCAGTTAGGTTAAACAAAATTGGGTGAAGGAATAATCGAATACTTCACCTACATTAATGCACTTTTGGAATATTGAGGAAAAGAATGAAGAGTTTCTTAAATTTATGTGAATGTAAAGTATTAGTCCATTTATCATTGCGAATGTATTTATTAGCTTGAATGTATTTATTGACGAGAATGTTAATATGAATTTTGCTTAGGTTAGATTTTTTTATCCTGGGTTGAAAGAAAGTTTTATAAAATTATTTCAACGTTATTCTCTTTAAGATTTATTTTAGGATTAGTTCATTTTAGGATGTGCAAGAATATTTGTTATAAGCACATTCAAACTATTTATTCATACAGATAATAGCCTTCTTCATTTTAAGAAAGTAACACAAAATGTAAAATAGTACAGTAAAAAACTCTTTATCTTCTTTAAGGTATTTATAGATTAATGATCATGTACATAATATTCTATCGATTAACTGAGCAATAAGATGGCACAACCAACTAATCCACACTCCCTGTTGTCGAGAAGATCGATAATATAAAGGGTGGTGTGGAAACTAACTATATACAACACATTAAAATGAATAATAAACACTATTTCATTATTAATTCTTTAACTTGCTTCTTCATATTTTAATGCAAATTATCTTCCTAAGCGAAT
>JAAEAF010012256.1:0-24721 GCA_011037195.1 Triatoma infestans | reverse complement strand
TTTATTTCTATAGCCTAGAGCTTGTTGAACAAATTTTACAAAAACAAGGCAATCAGTTATATTGGAGAGATATGATATTACAAACTCTGATGAAAGTGAGTCCCATTCCATATTTGACGAATATGAGCCAGTGCAAAACACTGACATATGAAGTGTAGCATATCCTCTGGTTCATTTAAATTACACAAGTGGCATCTCTCTTCATCCGGGTCTTTGTTAAGCCATAGGACACAGTTTAGAATAAGTAATTCACCTCTTATTTTGAACAATAAGCTCAGATCTTTAAGATCTGAAAGCAGGAAAGGATCAGACATCAGAGCACGGCTCACAGACTCCTCCAGACCACTCGTTCTGACAGACTATTACAGGCGAGTCAGATGCTTGAGACCTTAGAACTTCATACACGACCATTTCCATTTTCTTCACATCAGCTGCGAATGGCTTCGGCGACAGAATGTTTTCAAAAATGTCTTGAAATAACTAAAAAAAATTTTATTTAGCAGTCCTGTTATTTAGATCCCGAATATTAAAACTACGCTGAACAGGTAGCAGCAAAACACATATTTATAAAATGCTTCATTAAGCCCTAGGATTAAGAAAAAAAGTTCACTGAGTTTAAGATTGCAAAACGCCCAGAAGTCTGAAAACTCGAAACATAAACACTAACTTTTTAGCTTTATTTTTTTTTTTTTTTTCACATCTCATTGACTTTAGAATGAAAAGTTTTATTTGTTAACGATTAATGATAAAAAAGTAAATTAAATTTTCAATAAATATTTGTAATAAATAGTATGCAATTACAAATAATAAAGCAGTTTAGCCTCCTAGAAAAAGATATGTGGTAGTAATCAAAAAAACAAACTTGTTGATTAGATTTATTTTCTGCATTGAATTAAGTGTATCCTAGATAATAATAGATTTCTTCTATTTTCTATATCCATTTCATTAGAACCAAAATATTTACTCAAATGAAAAGGGTCTTTGTGACTTTCAAATGACATTTTTGGCACAGTTGTTTAGAATCAGAAACCTAGTAAAATTTTCTCATTCCAGTTGGCAAAACCTGTTCTTATTACATCTACAGTTTAAACTGTCACTTTTGGCAGAGAGAAATTAAATAATATTTTTAGTAAAAGAGATGACAAAATAAATTTACTAATGAACAACAAATGTATATTGCAAATTGTAACATGCACACATAAAATTGGATAGTCGAATGATGTTGAAACTAAATTTGCATAGTTTTTTTTTTATATAGCTTTCAAAGTATGACGTAATAGACTTTTTTTTTAAAAATTGAAATTGAATATTTAGTAATTAAAAAGTAATGTTTTATTAAGTGGAGGGAACCAATTTTGTGGGCAATTTAGAATATCCTGTTATGGGAAATGAACATTTTTACCACATCCTTCAGCTTCGACCAGAACTGATTCTTCTCCTTTCTCAAATTACTTATTGTATATATTTATGTTTTCAGCGTCGGGTTACCGCACCAGCAATCCCTATTAAGTGCCATTCTTTTCTTGTTAGCTAAGGACTTCCAACATTTATGCTTGAAGCGGTCAATATTCTTTATAAATCTAAAAACTGGCCTGCCACTATCTTACTCTCAATCTCTCCTGCATTAAGGGTTCCCTCCCACCTGAGCGAACTAATTCATCTATCATCTCTTCAGTTAATCGGATAACCTCAATTCGGTTCGTCTTTCTGCTTATCGGGGATAATTAGTACAAGTGTTCTTGGAAGTGATACTCATAGGGACGACGAGATTTTGGAAAATTGGCCAGTGCATTTCCCAGCTCATGTTCAGATTCCCGGAGCAAGCAACTAATCGTTAATGTTTTAATATAAAACCATAAAAACATAAGTCAAATTTGATAAGCCAATATTATGGAAATTAAATTCATGTCCAAACCTACTAATTCAAAAGATATAGGCGCTGTTTTAAAGACAGCCATTTTCACTTTAACTTTCTTTTCTATTATTACAGAATAACTGATCAGGTTGTGGCTTGTCCAGTTCTAAGGCCTTCTGCATTTCTTTGATTACTGAATATTCTCCAAGCGAGTAATGACTCCAGTTTTATTAGAAAGTCCCAGTATTAGGTACACCCCGGCTGTTTTCCTTATACTCTTCTTATTTCTTAGTTTAAGCCTCGTTTTTGGAGGCGGAAATCCCAGAATACGTGCTAAGTTTCCTTTGGAAACATATTTATGCACGGTATACGATTCCTTGGGATAGCTAGCTAATCCAAAAGTTTCGTATATAGCAAACATCGCTATTGCATATTGCATGTGATTGTGACATGAAAGATCTATTATGGCCTCCTAAATTTTCAGTGGTGTACATAGAATGTAATCGTCTATAAAGTATACAATTTTAAGTTTGAATGAGGGAGTGTGACAGTAAAGTTGACTTTGCCTATATGTTCGATAAATCCAGTAAGTTGCATACATCAACTATTTCTACAGATCTCTGTAGGTTTATTGTTTGATGATTCGTGGTATCAGTAAAAATGTTGTATAAGTAAAAATTCCATGGTCTATGAACAAATGGCCAGTACACTTCCGCACGGGTTCGGTCATCCGGAGTAAGCATCTAGCTGGCTTTATGATAAAATCATTAAAAAAAATTAAAAAATTCACATTTGATCAGCTTGCATATTACAGCTATTAAATTGCCAATAAAATTATAAATTGTTTGTGGAATAAGATTTCTTTAATGTAAAATATCCAATCTTTCATAGAGAAGAAGCCTACTACGTCGGAAGTACATGAAATCAGATACTTTAATGATACACAAAATGTCCACATGTGACTTGCAATTTAAAGAAATGATTGTTAATCAACCAATCCTTAAAGTAATGGATTGATTAATTAATTATTTAATTAACGCAGCGATTTTGTAAAGAGGAGGTATTTTATTTTACCAATAAACAGTTCTTTAACAGCTGTGAAAATATTTCACAAATAAATAATCTATTTTCCTTTAGGTTTATCATACTGAAAATTAGTATGTATCCAAAATTTTAATGTAATACTATGCAAAGCATATTTATAGAATTAGGTAAGATTGTATTAATTTAGAATCGTTCATCCAATTAAGTTATTTCTATAATGAATTCATAAAGATATTGAAATTATTTTTAAATTTTGAATTATAAAACAAATAGGAGAGATAAATATTGATGTTACTTTTGGCTTTGGCAACAAGTATAGGCGACATTCTATTATTAACAATTTATTACCGTTTTCAAAATTAATTAAATTGTTAACTATAAATTTACTATTGAAATATTTAATTTAAAACAGTTATCTAAAGGAAGTGCCAATAGTTTGGCAAAGCAAATATAGACTGAAGGACAACGAACCTGGTAAATATTCAAGGGGTTTTGGCAGAGGTGCAACAAATATCTATGGTGGAAATACTTTAAACCACTGTCTAATAGAATGAAGACGGGAAATTATTTATTGGCACAAATTTGTCATCCCATATTTCAGATGTGTGCATTTCAGGTGGTAGAAAATTAGATGAAATTCAATAAATTGAAATTCCCAGCTGTTTTATGATTTAGCCAAAAAAAAACAATTGTAATCATTTTCACTTTCTACTGATGTGAAGTACAATCAAAGAAGCCTCTAGTTAGCAGATGACCTTAGCAGTAGCAGGCACCTTCCCATAGCACCATCATCAAAGAGAATCATAAATTTAAGTCTATTTTCTTAACCTGTTTTCGCCAAACTCAATGAAAATTTTCCGTTTTACAAAATTTGTGAACATCGTTTAGTCTGACATGTCTTCACCACAAACCAGAAATTTTTTTGTACGAGCAAATCCACAATCATTATTATTATGATACGACTGTAACAATTTTTCCATTCTGCTAACTAGTCCTTTATTTTAATTTGCTTTATTCAGATTTAACACTATACGGCTGGCTTAGTGGTTTGAATGTAACCTTTCATTCAAAATAATCTCTCAAACTTACTTTTTACTTTTCTTTCCTATTGTGAGAGAAAGGACTGCGTTTATGACAAATTTAGGGAATTCAGTTTTCTCGGAAATACCATGTTTTTAATGGTGAAAGGGCTTCAAGTTCGGTGCCATTCTCTCACCTAACTGTAAGGGAAATTGAATAAAGCCGACCATCTGACGGGCTTAACAATCAATCACCAGTCAAGCACCAATAACTTTAAAGAGTAAAGATCAGTTGTCTACATTATTATTATTATTATTATTTGTCTGTGGGGACGGACCAAACTCTACGCTATCCAAAGCCCCGCTGGCCCATGTACTTATCACAAGAAAAACAACAACAAACTGTGTCTACAACAAATATACCCGCAAGGGGTATCTGTTGCATGCAGTTACTTGGTAAATAGTGACTCCACGGGTTACTACAGCACAGTACTCCATGCACTTTGTCAGAACAGTACACAATGCACTTAACCTGCATACCATTCTACCCCTTACAGACAAGGACAAACACAGTAACAAATTAGGGTCTCCGTCCCTAGTTAATTGGCGTAAGCCAAGGGAGTAGTAAGGGATTAGCTCAGTGGTAACGCGGTGGACTAGCAACCTGGGGGCCCAGCTTTTGCTACCTTTAGATTTTCTCTTCCTAGGAGCCTCTACAACTCACAGTCCGGTGATGAGTAGTATTGTCTGCACCTAGAGAACACTGCTTGGAGGCCGGCAGTGCTCTGAGAAAGGCTCCGGCGGCACGTAGATCTTTCAGGTCGCAGTGCGATAAGACCCTATAACAATCTACAATATAGAACAAATATCAAACCGCGGGCCTAATCCATCTAAGATTCTCCACAGTCCGAACAAATCGGACAATAACCTTAAAGGGAGCTAGCCTAAGCTCTTCCACAGACATACTGTTCCGACCAAAAGTGCTGAACTAATTCTCTCACAACCCAAGCAATCTGTCATAAGGAGGATGGGTGTTTCCTTCTCTGTCTCACAGACTCTACAAAATAGATCCAGCATGAGCCCCATTAAGTAGAGATATCTCCTTAAACCACAATGTTCTACAAGGGATCAGATGCCTAAGAGATTTCCGCGAAAGACACAACGTCGTCTCAATTATAGCCCTGCCCGGATCCCCGATGAGAATTGTGGACTGCAGACAACCAACTGTCTCATAAGGATATACTGTGAAGTTGTCCATGACTGGAAGCCTGACAGGCATGTGCCAGAAGACACGGTAACAGCAGTCTCGAGACCAATGAAAGCGAGAGAGGTGCTTAATTTGGCAAACCTATCCACCTCCTCATTCCCAAAAATTCCCATATGACCCAGATTGGGAACACATCCAAAACTGGTACCCAGATTAGAAACACATCCTTCAGAGAAGGAAGCTCTTCCAGTCTTTTAGAACATTCTAACACCAACCTGGAAGTGAAGACACATGAACTGAGCGCCTTCAGCGTAGCTTGAATGTCCGAGCAGATACAAACACCTTTTAAGTTAGTGCTACCTATCCTCTCATCCAAGATACCTCAAAGCTACAACTTCAATATTGAAAATTCGCCAATATAGCTACATTGACCCACCGCCGTTCGAACAAGCAAGAGTTCTATCTCGTAATTCCTCTGTGCAAGCGAATCACAACGCTTCCAACAATCATCAACACTCAGCGATCAGACACACTACCCACTTTAAACTCTTCTCTTCTTTCTAAGTAATCGTAGAATATATGTAATCGAAGGGCATTTCGACAGTTCATTTGTTCTCATTTTCGCCATCACCAATTCCTATTATTATTACTACCATTACAATGTCATGCACTTCACATCTGATGAGTGGTACATAATAGAAACTAAAAGTTGAAATCAACTATCTACACGAACTTGATAACAGTTCTCTGGCGATAAAGTGAGAATCAGCAAACAATCAGAATCTACAAAAGAAGCATCACACATAATAAATATCCAGCATTGTGGACCCAACCTCATATTCTAAAACGTAAACCTCACAACTCTCTTATGACAGATAAAATACCAGGCAACATTTACAAGACTCTCCCCTGAAACTGTTTTTAAGCCAACACTAATAAAATTCTGGACTTGGAGAAATTCCAAAATATTGGGCACGAATTACTAAATATCAGGTTGTATAAAAAAAAACTAAAATATTGACAAATCTGCTGTTGAGAACTATTGGAATATATTATAGATATTGTTACTAATTTTGTTGCGCACTCAAGAATCCAGATGCAATTTTTTTTTTTTGTTGGCTGGTAAAAGAATGTAGGGAGACAACCAAGTCGGAACAGTATAATTTGATTTATTAATCATTTTAAAACCCATGGATGTAGTCTAATCTAGACACCCGCGTTGGTGCTTAGAGGCGAACTGGAAAATTCAGGGAGCAATAGCCGTGAAGGCACTTGTTAATCCAGCTTGTTACTGAATGCCAGGACTAAGTGGCTGTGAGAACAGCTGCGAGCTTACCATACGCTCCCGAAGACAAAGCACCATCTGGAAGCCTTTACCTCTTCCGGTTATAGCATCTAAGGTTTTCTTTTTCTTTTTTTAATGTATGAAAATAAATCTGAGAAATTAGTAAAGGATATAGGATCTTTAAAACTGACATTGGAATACTGTTGAAAGATTTGCAGGCTGCCAAAACTTAAAAAAAAAGGCATATGATTGGGCGTCCACCTGGTTTTGCCAAATAAAGATTGGCAGTGGAGTATTTGAGTATTTCAAAACATGTCTTTGGTCCTCGGACTGAGAGCGGTTCTCTGGGCTGGTATAAACCGGTATTTCTGGATTATATCAGTTAATATATTGGTCCTTTACCTGCCACCCATTAATATGTAAAGTAGTCAAGCATTCCAAGTTTAAAGAAAACGGTGCAACCGAAAAATATCCAAAACTCAGAAAACTATTGCGTAAATTCGCAATTCCGGTGAACGATTTTCTTCATTAAAATTCTAGGAATGCATTTAATGTCAGATAGTAGAAGCGTTGCACATTTCCAATAGACTGGCATTTTATATGAATTGCAGCTATCCCAGAGTCTACCGTATATCCTTTTTCAAGGGAAAATGGTTTAAATCAAATAAATAGGCCTCTTCTTAAGTGTTAAATTAAAATTAATTATTTATTATTATTTTTAAAGGGGATTATTGCACTGCTACCTGAAAGATCTATTATGCTCGCCGTAGCCTTCTCAGCGCACTGCCACCCTCCGAGTATACTTCTCTAGCAACAGACAATACTGCCCCCATCACTGGGCAGTGAGTTGTAGAGGCTTCTAGAAAAGGAAAATCTAACCGCAAAATGCTGGATTCGAACGCACTATCCTACCACTGAGCGCGCTAAATCCCTTCTTTCTGCCTTGGCTTACGGGCAATTAACTAGGGACAGAGATCCAAGTTCGTGTACTCCTGTCTGTAAAGGGTAGAGTGTAGTAGTTTTAAGTATATTGTATACTGTTCTGACGAAGTGCATGGAGCTGTGGTAACCTGTGGGCTCGCTACTCCCTAAGTAACTGCATGCAATAGATATATATATGAGAAATTTAAAGAGAGAATTAATTCTCTTTAATATATCTTGCTTTAATAAATTTTCTTTAATATATCTCATATATGAGATATATATGAGAGAAATTATAAGAGAAGAAATATAAAGGAAGTTGTTGAAGCCATTTTTAAAATGTTTTAAGAAAATTGGAAAAACTCAAAAAAAGAAGAAATTTGCTGTAATAATGCAGATTCGGGTGGTGAATTTTAATCGAATGAGAAGTTGAAGGATAGTAAGGAATATATCATATTGTGCTTTCTGCTATTTTTCATTTTTAAAAATTTTCTTTTAATTTAGTGAAATATTGAATGAAATTTATGTCATTGAAACCAAGTTGAAAGTAAAATAAAAATATTCATATTATTACCATAAACATATCATTTTTAAAATTCGTTGAATAAAAGCTGGGGATATGAGGTGGTGAGCATTGGGTTGGAGATACCTCATTTCAAGAGATCATTATTTTTGGAACTGATTTTAGTTCATAACTTCATAAAGCTAATGTAGCACAAATATAAATTCATAATAAGAAAGAAATAGTATTTCAACGCCATTAGGTTTTAGTCCTTTATAGGGTTTGCTGGAAAACGGGCCATACAGTTAATATTTACTAATGTAAGTAACATTTATGTAAAATAAGTAATATGTATGTATATATTGCAGTAATTAGAACCAAAGACACATTTAGTTTTACACACATTTATGCTGTAAATAAAGAAAAGTTCAGATAGGATAAGGGATAATATAAAACAATACTCCATACGCCTACTTTTCGACTTGAGTTAGATGATATAACTCTATTTAATAAAATGAGCACGATTATATCAAATTTTGATGTTTCTTTTATTTATTCTTTAAATAGCGTGACAAATAAATTTCAAAAACATGAAATCTGATTGATATATATTAAAAAAAAAAAAACAAAAGAAAAACTAGATCTATTTACACTGCATGCACAATTTTTAGACACAGTTGTGTTAAACACAAGAAAGTGTGCAAATATATGATTGCTGGTTGTGAAACTGTTAGGACGGATTTAGTAGGCACCCTCCGTCTAGAAAAACATGGCTTGGCTCGTCTCCACACGAACATTCTACATTCTCCTAACAACATTTAAACAAAACAAAATAAAAAAAATCCTGTAAAGTATACAAAAATTTAAATTCTACAAATAGGAAATAACTCTAATCATTTACTTTGGCCATATAATTATCTAAAAGAATATTCCCAGAAGAGAGAGAGACAGTTTTTCAATCTTTTGCAATGTCTTTAAAATAGAAACTAATAATTGTCTTAATTAAACAATTTCTTTTATTTTTTAGGAATTTCAATAATAGAACATCTCTTGCTTTTTGTAAATTTAAGTAAATGTTAATCTGGTTCGATTATTTTTGTATCACATTTTTGAAAAAAAATTTCAGAGTTATAAATATTAATTTTTGTTTTTTTTTTTTTCTGTCCAATGTAATAAATTAAAATGAGATGTTCAGAGATGTGCGGTACTGGTATTCAGAGTCAGCTTTTTTAATTGAATTTCTCTTTAATTATTATTTTGTATATAATGTATATTTAAAATTTCCTGTGTACTATTTATAAACAGCTAAATCAGCTTGAATAAATGAAAAAGGAAATTCCTGTAATATAATCTTTAATAAGTATGATGCCTTAATAAGGATGATCCATGTGTATACATCCGTTTTACAAATTTAGGTCCCTAATTTTTTGCCATAAAAACTTCATAAATCAATTTTTTGGTTAATGCACAATGTAATAAAAATGGAAACAAATTAATCTTATTGTTTTTATATAATAGATAAAACCAATTGATATGTGTTATTATGCTAATCTGAAATTTATTATTTAATAATAATAATTGCACTTTATTTCTGAAATATACATAAACAAATAAACTTTACTAAGTACATAAGGCATGGCTAACGCCGTCTGCCAGAGATTGGTATTGAAATCATAATAAACAAAAAATTTATAATTACAAAAAATGATTGTAATCGAAAATGACCAAAAAAAATAATATACTAGCAATAAAAAATACAAATAAAAATAGACACAAACAAGAAATTAAAGAACTGCTAGAATAAAACAGTAAATTATAAATCAAAAATTAAATTCTTTAATGAGGCAAAATCTATACTGCCACGCTTGTCTGGCGTACTTAAGCAAATTGATGCAAGTATCCGCATTTCGCAGAGAGTCTATTAACAAATTGAGCGGAAACAAATTTCGCACCCAAGCATCTCAAACGAAATTCGGATAATATAGGGCACTCACAAAGAAAATGATACAGATCCTCCCTTGCATCTAAATTGCACATTGCACATTTTTCCTTGTATTCCAATTTATTCACCCATGGAACATAGTTTAAATAAATTAATTCACTTCTCAGTTTGAAAAGCCACCTTAGATCTGAAAGCTTTAGATTGGTATCCGAGTCAACATAAAATACATTGAGCTTGCCATTCGTATCTAACAAAGTCCTGTACAAAACAAAACGCTCAGAGCTCATGGCGCCATTCACAGACACCTCCAAACTAACCTGTTTTATTGTATGCAAAAGCGCCGAGAATAGAGACTTCCAATCCGACAGATTATCGAGGGTAAAATCAAAAAGTCAAGGAGTACTTTTGGGCTAGGTTAGACCATTCTTTAAACCAAAGTATATTTTTTCTTACAATTTCGCAGGCTACAATTTTGGAAAAATTTTATTATTTATAAAATTAGCCAAAAATCATATTCAATTGTCTATAAATGAAACGCGTCATATATATATATATATAAGTATATATATATGTAACTACATGCCTCAAGTAAAAGCTTAAAATTAATCACTGCAAAGTGTACAAATGTAGATTATATCTGGCATTTTGGCCTTTGTTTAAAATATTTACAAGAATGAGATATTTAACAAATAGCATATGATATTCAAAGGATAAAAGGATGAATCAAAGAGAGAAGAGAGAAATAAGAATTAGCGTATAAGAGAAATCAGAGTTGTAGAGATGAGAAATAGATTGTTTCATATACATTATTACAAACTATATTCTCTCAGAAATTTTTCGGTCACTATCGTTTCGCCCCTCTATAAAATATATAAGGAAATAAAATTCGAGCATAAGGATATAAACAATGTGGTTAAGGGAGCATCAATAGTTTTTGCTAAAGATTTGGGATTTGGTATTAATTGAATCCTTGATTCGGTCCCACAAAACACGATTCCTTAAATCCCAGAGGACTCATGTGTTGTGATAGAAATATTATGTTTCCTAACCGTACAACTTACCTTTCTTCCCCCTACTACCTTTTTCCATCACCGGTACTCGGTTGTCTTTAAGGACTGTTCCTATCCTTTCGGATATACCAGTCCCCCCGTGTAAGCACAGAGTCGTTTTACAGAGAAGGATGGCAACCAATGGAGAGGTTGTAGTGCAAGGCCTCACCGTGAAAGAGGTTCCCGCCCAGGCACTTCCCCGCTAGCAATCGAGAGGCGGGTTGAGTTTTACGCTCAACCAGCGCGTGGAGGCCAACCTTGGTTGGCAGAGAAGGCTAGCTCTACTTTAGCTTTGGTAGGCCGCACCCCTTAGCATAGGGCACTTATATCGTCAACTGCGGCGGCAAGGGTACTCATTTATATTTCGGTGTACCCACCCACTCAGTTCATACTCTGGGGACAGCGGAGCTGTCAACCATTGCAGTGCCAACGGCCACTACAAGTCCTACTTTCAGTACTTCACTATTCTATCTACAGCAACGTGACTGATCGCACGCCCGATGGTCTTACCACGTGCCATCTATTGATTTTAACTCGTTGCTTGAGGAGTCAGGTTCAGTATCCCAAGAATCAAAAGTCCATCGACTCCTGGGGGAAGGAAGGGAATTAGGAAAAGATTAGGAAGGTCAGTGAAATTGGGATTAAAAAGGGAAGGATAAAAAAGGGAAGCTGTCATTGTATCCCAGCATACACTCACACCACCTAATAAATACACCACGCTGTATACACACGTATATACCATACGCATAGCCACTCAGTGGATGCATCACTCTTGTAACTCATCCGGTCACATGATCCCTGCCACTCCATCTCAGAAACCTTTCTCTGTCACTGCTTACGTAGTCAAAAACCCCAAATGCAGGTTATGGTAGATTTGGCTTTTTACCCAATTCCTCTAGAAATCTAACATCTTGCAACAAAGGTAATGATACCATATGATAAACGAAGTTCTCTATTAAAGTAGAATAAACAGATATCAATATCTGGTATTTATCCATTATTGCGAACCCATCCACATATTCAACAGAAATCTACAATGTTTAAAACCTCATGAAATTTTTTATGAGTCCTTATCTAGTAATTTCTTTTTTATTCATTGTACTATAAACTTAATTGCTAAAGTAAAAAATTATAAACAAATGTCATTTAATAAAAAAATATCCTTAAATTATAAATCTATGCATTTTGAACAAAATTAAATATATTTCGTTTATGATATTTTAAAAAAAATTAATAATGAAACTGGGGCATTTTTTTTAAACATAACAGTTTATTTATCAATTTTCCACAAGACTTATACTTTATGTGAGAAGTGGAATAGAAAAGTGTGGATTAAAAAAGTAAAAAGGAACCCTACTCAAAAAAGGCATCTTAAAATAAGAAAACAGAAAGGAGGTATCACTTATATTTCTTCACCTGTTATACACCATTATTAATATATTGAATTCTTTTCATTATCACATGCCATTCGATTAATTATATTTTGGTATTTGTTAACGAATAAATGTGGCCATCACACTCCAAAAGAGAACTGGCCATTCTCCCAGTCTCCACAGTTATTGTATTAATCAAAAACCATATATTACTCTCGTTATTTCTATGTATATTAAAATGGGAAAAGATTCAAATATCTGATACTATTCTGTTTTGAAAAAAAAAAAAATACTCTAAAATTTAATATTCAAATATTTGACATCACTCTCCTGTTTTAATGAAGGAAGTTTTATTTATTTCGCGAATTCACTTTAGTGAAAACAATGGAGGACGAAGGTGAAGGAATTCCTCCCGACGATACCCTCATTATCAGTTAATGTATGTAAAAATACACTTGTAATTTTAAAAATAGAATATATAATATAAAAACATCAAATATATATAGTGCAGGAGACGGGTTAAAGTTTGTTAAAGTTGTCCATAGAATGCGCTGGAGAGTGATGGAGTTAATTTAGTTTTTTCTGTGATGATACCCGCTAGTGTGACTTGAGCTTTCTGCTTGATATAATCAGAACTCTACTGCCCATGGATGGGCGTAGCCAAGAGTGAGGATCGGTGCCGCCTAGAATTAGAAAATAAATACAAACATTTAATAATAGAAAATAAAAATGTAGAAATGGTCAATTTATTAAAAATTTAATTACGGATGTTTACATTTTTATTTAGATTTACCAAGTTGGATTCTTAAAAAAAAAATAAATAAATAAATAGAAACATATATCTCTAACTATTCTTTATAAATAGTATTAGATACTACATTGGAGTAACACAAATATATTGAACTAAGATTTCTAACATTTCAATTGAATAGAAGCTTTCTTATAATTATCAGTCAACTAATTCAGCCAATAGTGGCTGAATAGGATGATTTCTGAAACCGTTATTATCTTCAAATTATAAGATGTTAACAGATTTTGCTGGTTAGATGAAGTCAATTAAAGCAAATATTGTTGAGGCATTGTATTATAAATCTATTGTACGCGACCCTCAATAGTGTTGCAATGCAGCTTGTACGTCGCCCTTGATTATAATAGGTTCTTATGTGGTCTGAAAAAGAAAACTATGACGATGCATGTTTCAACCTTTTATAACGATTAATTATAAATATTTGCAAATAAAACGACGGCTGGCTGGAGCAATAGAAGACTACATTTTCCTTAAATTTCAGAAAATTTTCTTTATTTTCTTTATAAATATTTGGATGTTTCTTTTCTTTTAATGAAATACATTTCAATTTATCCGGATTCGCAAATATTAAGGAATTTCTCTACCTTTATGATATGTTAGTTAACCTTTATTACTGTCCAATTCGACAATATCCTATCTGACTTTTTTTTTTTATTTAAGGCGCGTCAACATCTATGGTCATTGGCGCCCGAAGCATTCTCAATGCATTGCCCGGCCTCCGGACAGTTAGCTGAGCTGTAGAGGCTTCTAGGAAGAAAAAATCTATGGGCAGCACACCACACTGGGCTCGACCTGGGTCCTCCGTGTGAGAGTCCAGTACGCTAACCACTTACTATTACCTACCCTCCTACTTGACATAGATCTTGGCTAAGCCCATGCTTGAGTCCTGACCCTATAAGGCGGTAAATTAATAGAAATTTCATTATTTTCATGATCCCTGAATGCATCACGATGATCCTGATTGACTTCTTAGATCACCTTACAATTACTAATCGAATATATATAATCGAACTCAATGGATTTAGAGGAAAACAAGTAGTATATAAAATGAAAAATTTATATCAATTATGAATTTCATAATAATATTGTTATGTGCTAGCTCCTATGGGCCTACTAAACACGTTTCCACTGATAATTCCTAATTAGCCGCCCAATAAAAACCCTCCAGTTGAAAGCTACAACTTCTTTATTATGAACCACTAAGTTAAACAATTTAACTTGGGCTGCAACTACTTAAATCATACCGAACGTACGCACAGAATCATACATTTCTTTGACTTGTAGCCACTCATCAGAATATACGCCAATCAATTCGTACTACTTTCTGACTGTAGCGACCCATCAGAATGTAGGCCACTCAATTCGTACTTCAATCGAATTCTCACATAAAACACCATTCAACACTCCCATTCGTATTTTATCTGCCATTTTTTTTATTTTTTTATTATTCAGTTATTTTAAAGTAGCTAATTATTTCCATATGCTTATTACTATAAATTATTTTTGGCTACCTTGCCACAATATTGATTATATAATGTAAAATACTTATATATAAATAAGGTATACGGAGACCTGGTAAATAAGATCACCTGAAAGTCACCTAATAAGATCATTAGGTCACCCTAATTTCTAAGAAGGTGGATTTGATTCGACCATGTGGCCAGCTCCTTCATCGATATATTATCATTATCCTGATCGAGTCGCTTATCGCACCGGGTAGGTCATTTTTCAACAAAAGTTAAGAAACGATGATGTTTTTAAACAAAAAAATTATGTTTCTATCCAAGTACTACCAAGTAATTTTAGATTTCCTAGCATCTGTATTTCTGAATCTCGGGCATCTCATGTACACGCAGCTTTTATACGTTGCGCTGCTCTTGTTAGAAGCGTGGACAGGTACTAGAGCACGTACATTCTGAAATTATGCAAGTTCTGTGACGGTCTGATAAGGATTCTACTTCAATCAAAATGTTGAACTTTATTTAGCTGATATTAAGTGTAGTTAGTTATCTAGCCTGATAACTCTGGAAGAAACGTCTTCTTTTTTTTCTGAATTTTTTTAAGGTGCACAACAGCTATGGTCCTTTGCACTTGTTTCTAATTTGTAAGGACCCATCAGAAAAAAAAGAGTTGTTTGCTTTAAATTTCTACAGCAAACCCACAATCTAGGTCTAATCATATTCCTCTACTCCCTTATATCACTTATAAAATAAATATCTATACACAAGACACCAGCAAACAACTAAACTCATACATATGTACAGCTAGTTTCACAACAAATGAAATAGATGAATGTCCCTAAGATATTCGAAAGTCTTATTGATATTGCACTCATTATCTCCTAATACATCTGTAAGACTGGCTGGCAAATTTACCTTTCCCCGCGCGTTTACATATTTCAAACATTCCAATAGAATATGCGGGATCGTTAATGTCGTATTGCAAGTGCTGCATACCGGCTGAGGTTCTCTTCGGAATATGTGGCTGTGGGTCTTCAACATGGTGTGATCTAGTCTCATTCTTGCTAAGACAACTTCTTGTCGCCGAGATTCTCGATTTGAGGTTGACCATTTCTTTGTGGTACTCTTGATATTCCTTAGTTTATTTGACAGCTGCACTGATTGCCATTCCTTTTCCCAGTTGGAAAGATTTTGTTTTTTTAGAAAAGCTTTCCAATCGACTGCAAGGACACGTTCGTCTCTATAAGACATTGAAAATCTCTACAAGAAACTTTAATAAATCAAGGCTTATGGATGTGATCGTTTAGAGCACTTTCACTTCGAATACTGTAATATTTATCAGCGGTGATGCAGAATGCCCAACGAAAATTAGGCTATAAACTTTTCCATTTCTTTTTTGGCAGTTTGAGAATATAAATATAAAAATAGATATAGGATGATTAAAAATTCTTTAATTCATACAAAAATCTACAAAAGAAAGTAAAAAAAAAACCAGACATTGCAAAAAGTTGTAACCCAATACATTTCAATTTTTTTTTAAATTCTTGATTCTTTGAATAATGAACTGAGAGAAACTTAAGTTTATTTCTAATTAATAAAGAAAATGTAAAATAAGTAGTAAAATATAATCTGCGCAGATGTATATTTTTCTTACTGGGTGGGGCATGTATCTATTTTAAGATGTATGTGATTTAGTTCCACCAAAATGATTTTAATGTTATTTCTTTTATAAAAATATGTTTGATATATTATTACTTTTACTAATAATAATATTCTACAACAGTCTACATAAAATTCTGCTTAAAATATTATATACTGTTCATAAGTTCAAAAGTAAGAATAATAAAATGAAATAAAACATTGCTTTTTCAAGAATGTAATAATTTCCATGAAAATGAATGTATGCACACTGGTCTATTCTCGCTGTTCAAAACGACCAAAATGTATGTCAATTGCTTTTCACTGAGCTTAATAATTTTTTAAAAATAACTTTTAATATCAACATCACTATCGTTAATTGCTTCCGAATAAGAGTGAAGCAGCGAGCATATATTGATAATTTTATATATAAATAAATTAAAATGTAAAATAAGATTTAAAGGGCAGTACATTAGATAGGAACCAATGCTTCTTTCTGGAAGCTGTGAAAATGTAAAGT
This sequence comes from Triatoma infestans, assembly GCA_011037195.1. NCBI lineage: Eukaryota > Metazoa > Arthropoda > Insecta > Hemiptera > Reduviidae > Triatoma > Triatoma infestans. The sequence continues at coordinate 8,098 of JAAEAF010012256.1, read as the reverse complement.
AATGCCTATTTTTTCAGGCGGGATTAACGTCCGACTACCCAATTAGGTGTCGTTGACGGGGGCCGAAGCACCTCTTTACCATTAACACTTTTGAAACGAATATAAAATTTAGCAGCTATACACGGGACTCGATCCGGGAATCTCCCACTTACAAGTCCATGCTCATAACCAATATACACCAAACACTCGCCACTTCTGGAAGCTGTATTAAAAGGTGTTTCTGTAAATGCCTTTTAATAATTTATTGTCTTGATTCTTAAGAATACATTGCATACAAATCAATTAAAATTAGAAAGAAATTTAATCAACTGGAATTTAAAAAAATTAATAAGAAACTGGAACTATTGTGTGTTACCTTCCAAATTTCTCTCTTTTTTTTTTTTTTTTTTTTTTTTTTTGAAATTATATATCCAGAACGGATAATTAATACTAGCAAGAGTTTTTTATGTTTAGTTAAATTCATTTAAATACACCGTTAAGTGGAAAATTGTAATAAAATGGGATTAACAGTAGAATCTAGGCCTTACAACCTAGCTGCAGGAACTTTTAATAGACTTGGATTAGATATATTAATAAACTAGCTACGCCAACTGGGGGGCTGACCTACCAGGCCTCTTTATGAAGTTTAAATTTGTTTTTTTTTCCCAATTTATTTCTGAATTTTGTCTCTTACCTTTAAATCTAGTTAATAATTCATAGGAACTTGTTTGGGTATACTCGTAGATGACCGAAAAGTGAATGAGCGAATTCTGTAGGCAAAGATACGAATGTGTATTATGAGGCTCAGTGCGCATAATGAGGACGGAACTTATCAACGGCTATCACTCAGTCTTTGAACTTGTACCTGTAGTGAGGTTAGACTTCAATGAAAACACGCATCCACGATTGGAACGTGTCATGTCGCAAAAAAAAAAATTAAAATAAACAGCAATCATAGTAAATCTTGAAGGTGTTTCATAGTTCTTGACTTCATGATGGTTCTTCAGTTGTTGATTTTAAAATACTTGGCAGTTATTTTATTATTCCCAAAAGGGGAGGGCAAACCCTACGCTATCCAAAGCCTCCCAGGGCCCATATAGCTACCCCTAAAGAATAATAACCACTGGGACTAGAACGAAAATCCAGGCACAGGTTTAAACCATCTAAGTTTCACCACAGACCGAACAAATCGGACCAAACCCTTAAAAGGACACAGCTTAAGATCCTCTACCGATACCCTATTCCGGCCGAAGGTCCTAAACCTAATCTCCTCACAACCCAAACAATTCGTCATCAGATGCATGGGTGTTTCCTCGTTAGTCTCACGAACTCTACAAAAGGGGTTAGGCACGAGTCCCATTATATAGAGATGTCTCCTTAAACCATAGTGTCCAGTGAGGAATCCAACCAGATGTCTGAGGGAGGTCCGTGAAAGACATCGGACCCCGCTACTCAAAGCTCCGTCCGGGCCCCCAATGAGCATTTTAAACGGCCGACAACCCACTGCACTCATCCATAATGGATGAGTGCTGTGAGGTCATCCACGTCTGAAAGCCCGACAAACATGTGCCAGAAGACGGTGTGTCTTCTGTTGGTGTAACAGCAGGCTCTGGACCAATGAAAAGGAAAGAGGCACCTAATTTGGCAAACCTTCCACCTCCTCATTCCCAAAAAGTTCCCATATGACCTGGAACCCAGACCAGAAGCACATCCTTTAATGAAGAAAAATCTTCCAGTCTTTTAGAACACTCCAACACCAATCTGGAAGTGAAGACACATGAATTAAGCGCCTTCAACGCAGCCTGGCTGTCCGAGCAGATACAAACACCTTTTAAATTAGTGTTATGCACCCTCTCATCCAAAATACAGCAAAGAATTGCATAAACCTCAGCCTGGAAAACGGTGGCCCACTCACCAAGAGGCGCTACCAAATGATCTCCCGTCTCAAAATAGACGGCAGCCCCAGGCCTACCATCCATCCTGGAACCGTCCGTGTAGCATCGGAGATAATTCTCAGGAATACTTGGTAGTTAATTTTAGACCGACTGAAGTTCTGAAATTGCCGGGCTTTTATATGATTTTTTGTTATCATGAAGTTTGTTATTATTCGCCCTTTTGGGTAGCTAGCGCGACAAATTGGGGGAGAAGTCATTGAAAGTGTGTAGCGCCGATTTACGGCAACGGATGCGGCAACATGATGCTTGTTTCCTCAACATTTGTTTTCTTCAATACACATCTGTAAAAGATGAGTAACCCCTTTAGAATATCCAAATACATGGAGAATAATATTTTTAATTCATAAACATCTTTCCTTCTAATAGAATGAGCCTCTAATTGCTGTTAATTATCAACAAAAGGACAAACAGTTTGAATATCACTGAAAGAAAAGGTCTTGTTGTTCCATACAAAAATCCCACCAAATATCATATTTCAGTTTTCACAATATCGTCAAAAATCTCATCTGTCATTAATTAAATGTAATATAAAAATACTTTGTTTTCAAATTTATAATTTCTTTATCTTAAAATGGAGCAGCACCCGCATTATATTTTGGTAGAAACACAGAAATTCATTAAATTCAAAGATCTATGTATATGACATAAATATAAATTTAAGTAAATACATTTTACAAACCCTCCCTCTAAGAATTACTTCGCACTTGCTCTAAATACAGTTACTATGCCATGTGTGGGCGGTAAGGAAATTTCAACATCAACAGAGTAGAAAAAGATGGGCGATAGGTACTAAAAGTTTGATTACTCCTGCTCTACAGTGTACCTACCAACATATCGTCATTATTGCCCCTTCAGAAAGCTCCAAACTTATGAAAAAAGAAAAATCTGCTAATGTGCTCACCGGATAGGAATGCAGTATATTTGTTTAGTAAAAAACAGGAAATAAAAAATAAAAGTGAGCTCCTTTTTACAACCTATCATCTCAGCCTCTGTACAGTAAATATAGAAAAATAAAATAAAATTATATTGAGAGTGAGATAACTCTCCGATGGGCTCTGTTTAATAAACAACAACAAAAACATAAATTGAAGAGTGAAAATATTGAGTGGACTGTATATATTTTCACAATGAGCTTATGCAGGCCAGGAGAGAACCGTAGCCTCCAAGCCCACAAAAGGACCAGTTTATTAACACTACCCAGAAAAACCAGTAGTAACAAACTTGGGTTTTCACAATTAAGGGCAACCGAACTGGCATAAATTGCATTGGTATTACATTTTGACCTACGCAAGGAAGTGTTGCATAACACCTTACTCCTTCGAGCGTACAATGGCGACTAACAGAGTGAGGATAAAAACCATAGATTACCCCTCTCTACATTTAGGACACAGCCTAATAGATTAGTAAATTGTTATCAAGGCAGGACAAATGCACTCCCCGAAATAAAATTATTGTACGCTGTTGGCGGCAAATTTAAATTTATATTAAAGACCGAACAGTATCCCTACCCAACCTTGTATCCATAAAGACCTCATAGTTTTCCTCCCTTGCTATCCTTCCTTAAGAGTCCATATTTATGAAAAAAGAGCACATGATCATCATTGAAAATCTAACACAAGTGTCAAAAAAGTTTATCAGCGTTTTTTTTTCAGAAATGCTAGATAAAGGACGAGTAAACAGGGAAATAATATTTTATATTTTACAGCAATGTTACTGAAAACGCCTGAAATAATAAGAATGCGAGAATACGAAATCGAGATAGTTAAAGATATATTATTTTTAACACAATTTTCTATCTGATCGTTCAGACTTCCGCGGCCATCCATTGTCATGCAAAACACTAATAAGGGAATCTCTCTGAAGCGGTCACAACTCGAAGAGTTAATTATTGCAGTTTTATACTTTAAACACAAATATATTTTAAACACTTATTTAAAAACAATAAAAAAATCTGGAATGAAACACTCTCAAGAATTCTCTGACTCCAATTTACATATAGTTACGTAGTCTGTAATTTATCCAAATCTAATATGTAACGCTCCTTTTATGTTGTTGCGAGAAACTAGATCTTGATTAAATTAGCTCATTTTTATAGACTTCCATTTTTATAGTACTCTTTCAATTTGGGGAGGGATTAGCTAAGTGGTTAGCGCGTTGAACTCCCGTGCGGAGGGTCCTAGGTTCGAGTCCAGTGCTATCCTTAGATTTTTTCTTCTTAGGAGCCTCTACAGTCACTGTTCGGTGATGGACAGTGTTGTCTGTAGCGAAAGAACACTGTCCGGAGGCCGGCAGTGCACTGAGAAGGCTTCGGGCGCTAATGACCATAGATGTTAAAGCGCCTTAAATTAAAACTAAAAAAAAAATTCTTTCAATACTTTGTGGATTGCGCCACTTTCCTAAAATTAATATTATGAATAGCTAAAAACTCCAAGTATATGAAACGTTTTCAAGTTTATGAGACATTTTCCGTGATAAACTGCTTCATTTTGTGGTCATCGACCGGTTTCGTGCAGACTCTTGAGTGTGTAAACTGAATTTGCTCTGTGCAAGTCTCTATTGTCACACTGTCTGAAAAACGCATCCTGAAGATAGGCTGACGCCCGAAACCGGTCGATGACCACAAAATGAAGCAGGTTACCACGGAAAATGTCTCTGATACTTTCCAGCTCTGCGGAACCAACCACCACAACTAATAAGAAACGTTTTTTATCTGGTATTTTATACGTCGTAGCATTAATATTTCTTTTATTCCTGACCGGTTCCAGAGAATTCACTTCAACGCCATGTTACTCGTCACTTGTTCGCTTTCTGTCGAGTATAATGAAACATTGCATTGAGGAGGATGAGGTTAAATGACGATGGATGAAAATCCGAAACCGTTCAGGAAAAAAAGAAATATGAATCCCTCGGACGAATAAAATACCAGATGTTATCCAGCATAGCGGACCTATTCGCAAATTCAACAAACGTTTTTCAACTAAACATGAATTCCTTGGGAGAAATTTTTATGCGTGTTTAACATCAATTTTATTTTGTCCCATAGATATAAACATCCAAAATACAAAATGTCGGATCTTACATTTCCGCCTAATTCTCTTTTACCTTCTTTTTCAACGATAGAATGAAAATTCTGAATTTTATTTTTATAGATCACATTAATTTATATAAAACAGTAATATCTTAGAAATAACTTGATTTTTGCCTTTAAAAAAAAAATAATTTTTTATTGCATAATTTAATAATTACAAAATTTCTAAACTAGATTTTTCATAGACATAATTAGCTACAAATAATTAGCCAATTACAGTGTAGAAGAGAAGGTGTGAAACGTAGGTGTATCTTAGGCCAATCAGAACTTTAGAATTATCATGTAGACTAAGCCCACATTTGACACCTTCACTACTACTCTGTGATTGGCTAATTATTTATAAATAACTATTTCTATGAAAAATCTATTTTAAAATTTATAAAGTAATTTTCCCTTTGTAAGTATTTTATAAGTTGTCAAATTATGCAATACAAATTTTTTATGAAAAAATTGCAATTAACGTGAGCTATAAAAAATAAACTCAAAATTGCATTCCTTTTTTATTTTTTCTTACTCCTCTAGTAAGAGGAAGTATTGTAATCGTGTCAAATTTTCGATATCGAGTATTCACCGGAAATAACCGTTTTGAGTCGAAAAAAAGTGGTTTTTAGCAAATGGTCTGTGTGTGTGTGTGTGTGTGTGTGTTTGTGTGTATGTCTCCGTCCGTGAGTGTGTGTGAACAGCATAGCTCAAAAACGAAAAACCCCAGAAAGTTTTTTTCTTTCCTACGCCTTGACTTCGGCAATTCAGCCATTTTACAACGCGCAGCACATTATAAAAAGACTGCGCTGGCGACAGATGTTGTTCGTTTAGTTGGATATCCAGGGAGCACGTGAGAACAATCTCGGACGCGAACAACTTCACCCCCCAACCCCAGAAAGTTGAAACTTGATAAAAATTCATTTAATAAGGGCAATTTTGAAGGAGGGGGTGGGGTTGTTTTTCTCTAAAGTGCTATCATAGTTGATTATACAATTCTATCATCCAAACAAAATTAATAAGAAATAAATAGATAGCGAAAATTCCAAGTTTCAAGAAAATTAGTAAACCGGAACTGCACTTTTACTGGACAGTTTTTTTTTTTCAGTTTTCGACGAATTTAATTAAATTTGGTACACACACACACTATAAAATTTGTCAATTATAAGTTTGAGAACTGGAATAAGAGAAAGTTGTGTGAGTGTTTCACACCAGATTTTTTTATTTTATTTTGAAAAAGAAGGCAAAAGAGAATTAGGCGGATATGTAAGATTCGCCATTTTTATATTTGGCCGTTAACACTAATGGAACGACACAGAATTGATGGAACGAAACTTTCATAGATTTGGAATTATTAACTATTCATTTTATGTAGATAGTGCCAAAAAGTATTGGAGGGTATTATACAGATGGAAGGCATGAGCTAAAGTAATCAAAATCTTGTTTCTCGCAACAACATAAAGAAATCTGATGTGAAACACTCAGACGAGTTCTAATTAATATTATTTTAGTTGACAGAATTGTATAGCACATTGTTGAACTATAATTGGAATACGCCTATTTCCGATGAAAACTGAATTTCGAGTCACCTGGCATGATCGTAATACTTAGACAAAGTAAAAAGGTATCAAAACTAATTAGTGCAATTAAAGAAATAAATTATAATAAGAAGAATCTCATTGTATAAAAATAGACTTCTGGTGTGAAACACTCATACAACTTTCTCCTATTCCAGTTTACAAAATTGTAATTCACAAATTTTATCGTTAGTATATACCAAATTTAATGAAATTCATCGGTGTTTTTATGGGTAAAAATCGCGGAAATAGAAAAATTGTTCGATAAAAGCACTTCCGGTTTACTGATTTTGTTGAAATACATAATCCCTACCTCTCCCCGGAAAGCAAATATACCAGAAGAAATGTTCCAAATAAAAGTTGTAAACATTAGATGAATGCGTAGTTCACATAGTTAGTTTAAAGAAAATCGTTGGAGCCGTTTTAGTGAAAATAGGGGGGAAAAAATGGCAAAATACATTTCGGTAAAAAACGCACTTCAGGTTATCCTACTTTTTTTCAAATTCGGAATTTCAACATTATATTTAATCCTAATTAATATTATTTAGATAATAGTATTGTCTAATAAACTAAAATAGCACTTTAGAGCACAACGTAGCCCTACTTCCCCCTCAAAAGTGCCCTTAAATGAACTTTTCCGGAAAAATGGTTCAAATAAAAGTTGTAGATGTTGGTATGTGTGGTTGATACAAGTAAAGGATTTTAAAAAACTCCAGTAAAGTGGTACTTCCGGTTGAGGAATTTTGACACACAACTTATTACGGATCCGAGGTGATACGTAAATGGAATATCAAATTTGAACTTCCTGCGAATTATGCTTTTTTGAGCTATGCTGTTCACATACACATATACAGACCTTCTTCTAAAAAACCATTTTCTTTGTACTCAGGGGACCTCAAAATGTTTAATTGCTGTAAATACTCGATATCGAAAATTTATCACGAGTTACAATACTTGCTCTTTCCTTACTTAGGAATAAGAGAAAGTAAATTTGTTGAAGTAAGCTAGAGTTTGCATGTGGATATGCTAAACACAAGTATTAAACGCATCAATTTACGCTATCAACGCAAGTAGTTTTTCATATTTCTTAGGCTGGGATATCCGTAGGAATGCCAAGATCCCTGAAGAATTGTACCAGCTGTTAGGGAGATAGTGCATTGCAACGTGAAAAATATTTTAGTCGTGGGAGCCTTCTCAGTGCATGCATTGCCGGTCTCCGGGGCAGTATTCTCTCGTCATCATAGACAATATTGCCCATCATCAGGCCCAAGTAGTTGTACAGGATTTTCCACAGATTTTAAAAATAATTACTAACGAGTGAGAAAAAAAGTAAAAACAAGGAAATTGAAAATTTCTAATTTTATGAAAATGTTCTAGTAAACACAAATTGGATTTTAAAAAAAAATTTTTCTTCTGTTTTATCTTTGAAATCGATCAACAATAGAAATATTTAGAAATTGGCAAGTTATATGTTTTAACTTACGAGAGATTTTTACACCAATGAAACTAAAAAAAAAAAA
>JAAEAF010012255.1:0-27741 GCA_011037195.1 Triatoma infestans | reverse complement strand
GAACCCCCGTACCGTACCCAAGCCACATGAAGAACCACGGCCACCAGACCCGCCAACTAATGACGACCCTTCCCTCACTCAGGAGGCGAGCGGGGGTTTCTGTAATATTTGTGGTCTAACGTACAAGAATGCTCGAGGGCTCAGGACTCATATATCGAAGAAACATCTCGCTCAAGCTAATGAACTGACTCTCAAGAACATCTTAAAAAGCACAACTAAAAAACCCCCTCCTGCGGATGACCCGGACATCAAAGACGAACTAAATGGATGGGCAGCTACCTTCAAGAATATATTGCAGGATCGCAGAAGTATTGATACTGACAGGTTTGATAAAGCTGTGACAGACTTTTTGAAATTTCTAAGACAGGCAAATCAACATCTTCCCGGTCCCGGACATCCTCTTGGCAAATACGATGGGGTATAAGCTTCATGAAGGGGAGACTGGCATCATCCTTACCGGATTCGCGGACGATCAGGCAGTGACAGCCTGTAGCATAGAAGCGGCTGAGCGGATAATTAACTTAATCCAGCTTCTGTTCAGAGAGATAGGTTTGTCACTGAATCCAGCTAAGAGTACAGCAGTGATAATCAGGGAGGGAGTACTCTCTCGGACTAAGCTCACACTGGATAATGGGGACGAGATTAGCTCATTGGGGGAAGGAGAAATTATAAAATATTTAGGATGCTCCTTTTCCGACGAACTTGCGGTGAACGAGGAATCGGTTGAAAAATTAAACGTGAATTTAGCCAAGCTTACATCATCCAATTTGTTAAAGCCCGATCAAAAGCTAAATATCCTCAACCAGTACCTGTTCCCTGCACTGACTTATCCTCTTCAATCATTACCTCTCACTAAGCTTTGCCCGGCACTCTTGGACGGTATAGACGTCACCATAAGGCGGTACGTGAAAGCCATGCTTAGTTTGCCCGCTGACACGAATAGCGGTATGCTATACGCCCCTCGACGTTAACGCGGACTTGGCCTGCTCAGGTGTAAGTGGGAGGCGCCTCTGCAGCACTGGTCAATTGCCCAGAAATTGTCTAGAGTGCAGGATCCTCTTTTTCAACGAATATTTGATTATGAGGGTGAATCAAGTCTGTGCGCGGCTAGGTCTGAGAGAGAGCTCTTTCGAATCGTGGGCTGCGTGTAAGTGGCAAGGTGTGGGGGTATGCCACTTTAGGGATAACCCTAAAGGAAATCAATTCGTCTGTAATAAGCAGCTGCTCTCGGGCTCCGAGTGGACTAACTCCCTTAAATTAAGTAATAATTATGCTCCTCTTCGTGGAGTACCGGCGGTAGCCGCACAGATGTCAGGAGATGTTGGACCCCTCTGCCGCCGATGTGGCAGGGAGAATGAAACACCAGCCCACGTGCTTGGTAATTGTCCACACAACATGCTCCTTGTCACTCGCCGGCACCACCGTGTCAAGCACATCATCACGGAGCTTCTTGAAGGTACAAAGGATTTTGTGTGCTACGAGGAGGTGCTTGCTGTCGATGACGCGGGGTCGACCCGATACGCAGATATCCTGGCTTTCAGGAAGAGCAGCAATTTGTCATATATCCTGGATCCCACAATCAGGTATGAGCGTAACGATCCTGATCAGGCGGAGAAAATCGATATGGAGAAGCGCCGTTTTTATGAGAGGTGCATCGCCTACTACCAGGAGAAGTACAGACAGCACTTCGGAGATAGAGAGTACCAGGTCCGGGGACTCTGGTTTGGTTCGAGAGGAACCATACCGAACAGAACGGCAAAGTTTTTTGGCACGGTCGGTATCGACCAGAGCAAACTAACGTCGCTTAGTGAGCTCATTCTTATAGACTCATTAGCAATTATAAAAAACCATATTTATTGACAATGACAAATGTTCTTTTATTAGGCTTAAATTGAGTTAAGTGTTTTGTTCTTTTTATTCTCATAATATGTATATGTATGTGTTTTTTATGTATTTTATTTTATTTTTATATGATTGTCGTTGCTGATTGATTGGTACGCTGTGTTCTCTGCAACCCAACCTAGTTGAGCAGCCCCACTTAGTTTTAAAAATAAAGTGTACCTCTCTCTGTAGACAAACTATCTACCAGTTATGGCAGAGAAACTGCAGACTTTTTATTTTTACGAAACACGGACATTAAGTCCAATAACAAAAATTTCAAAAATAAAAATGATTTTTTTAAATCATAATTTCAAGGACATGAGCGTTGAGAACCTTGCACAACGCTGCCATGAATATTGGCACCGGTCCTCTGAAAGTTTACCAAAATTCCACTCCTGGTGGTTCTTAGCGTTTAACATACACTAGTACCTCAAAAGAGTCGACCACATCAGTCTCCACAAAATCTTTAAAAACAAAAAAAACTCCCACAATTTCCCTCCAAAAAATAAGAAAGGTTCGCAAACCATAATGGTTAATAAGAAACATAAAACAGCAAATAAAAGACACACAGACATCTTACACCAAACTCCTAACGGCAGTCATCAACCTATTGCCACAAACGAAATGGAAACAACACCTACATCAACAACAATACCTGGACAACGAGTCCATAAAGCTCCGCCCATTTACATAAAAGCGTGACTAGTTAGGCCGACTTCTGTAAAGCCCTTCCGAAACTGGTGAGAGCCAACAACTTCACCTGTAAAACTCGGAGTACCGACTTAATTGTCAACGCCAAAAACGTAGAAAGTTATAGAGATATTATGCATTACCTAAATGAAGGGAAAACTGAATACCACACCTACCAAATACAAGAAGACATAGTTAATCTCTTAGCTTCATACCTCACCACGGTATTTATTCCGCACTCTGACACTTAGGATATAGAACACACTTCTAATATCACCAGCGAGCTTGACATCCCTCTACCGTTCTCACTGCCTCCTAAAGCTATCACACCTTCTGAAGTAACAGAAATTATCACTAAACTCCCTAAAAAGAAGAGCCCTGTCTACTATTTATTCTCTGTAATAAACCTCTAACCTCTAATATTCTCCGCCAACTTCACATAAAGCCATAGTTTTCCTAACTACTCTTAACAACGCTATATTTAGAACTACATACATTCCTATCATTTCGAAATTTGCTTCCGTACGTATGATTCTCAAACCACACATCCTACCACATCTTCCTATCCACAAACCTACACATCTCCCTATCTCCTACCGTCCTATCAGCCTCCTGCCTATTTTAGCAAAAATATTCGAAAAAATATTACTTCTACGTCTTCAGCCAATTCTAGATTTTCACAAATTATTCCTTACCATCAGTTTGGATTTCGTAGTGGACATTCCACAATTCAGCAAGCACATCGCGTTGTTGACGTCATCGCTACCTCCTAGAGCGGTAGCAATACTGCGTATTCTTGGACGTGTCAAGGGCGTTCGAATGCGTTTGGCACGAAGGCTTATTGTGGAAGCTCAAAGGCAACTTACCTAACACTAAATCATATTTAGCAGGCCATGATAAAACACAGTCTATCACTTTCAGCCTTAAGAAAGGAGAATGAAGAAATAACGAAGAGTCTTAGGTTTGATTCTGGACCGGAAACTTCAATGGAAGTCGCATGTCGACCACCTGGAGAGCAAGCTTACATTTCTGTTTTGGCGAGTTGTCTCAGTCCTCGAAAAGGAACCTCTACGTATGATGTACTATGTGTATGATCCATCCATTGCTGAGCTATGGTCTCATACTATGGGGTTCGGCAACAAGCGCAAAGAGGATATTTAAAATACAAAAAAGAATCGTTAGAATAATGTCAAAAGCAAGATCTAGAGATTCTTGTCATCCTTTCTTTCAACAGTGGAAGATATTGCCTCTTCCTTGTCAATATGTGCTGGCATGTCTTATGGAAATAAAAGACAATATAATATGTTATGCAACTGCAGAAGAAAAGATGCACTACCAGCTTAGGAATCATAAAGATCTTTTGTTGCCAAATCTTAGGCTCAATACAACAAGAAGCTCTTACCAGAATATAGGGGTCCACTTGGAAGAAGACATCAAGAATCTTCCAAGCGATGAATTCAAGAAAAAGATAAAAACTTTGCTACAGGGAAAGTGTTATTATAGCTATCAGGACTTTTTTAAAGACTATTTTTCCTGAGTTATTATAACAATGTTCTAAAATTTATGACGTTCCTATATTATCTGATAATGTCAAATTTTACAGGAAATAAAAAATATTATTATTATTAGTATTATTATACTTTAATTTTGCACTACAAAAACTTGGGGGCAGGAACCTGCAACCCTAAATATAAGGGGAAAGAAAACAAAAAAAAACATATGATTTGTAGGGTACGCCGAACTATACGTGCCGAATCAAGCAGGACCGATTTTTGAGCTTCGGCTGTCAGGTGCTTAGATAGACCTAGTCTACTAATAGTTTCAGCCGTAGTTTTTGGGACAAGTCCATCTACTGATATAATCACCGGATATATCGCGGCCATCTCCAAATTATATATTTCTTTTAATTCGAAGGAGAGGTCTTGATATTTCCTTAGTTTTTCCCCTCTTGCCTTCAGAACATTTTCGTCAGTAGGGCTACATCGATAATACAAGCCGTTTTATTCTCTTGGTCCATTACTAATATACCCGGTTTATTACGGACTACTGTTCGGTCCGTATACATCTGTATGTCCCAATAGATTTTGATTTGCCCTATTTGCAGGAACGAAGGGGGAGAATATTTGTAGTAAGCCGGCGTGTCCGATTTGAAAGAAAATTTTTCCAGCAAGGCTATATAAATTATTTTGGCTACATTGTTATCTCGCTGTAAATACTCTTTCGGAGCTAGAACAGAGCAACCAGCCATAATATGCTGGATACTTTCTACCATCGTCTGACATAGCCGACACCTGTCATCAATATTCTCTCCTATAATGTGTTTCCTATACGCATTAGTGGCAATCACTTGGTCTTGTATTGCCTGGACAAAACCCTCCGTTTCAGGATATAGAGCGCCAAGGCTTAGCCATTTGGTGGATGCTTCAGTGTCTATATGCGAGCTTATTAAGTTGGGCACGATATCTGCCATGAAGTTGCTATTCTGCCCATTCCTGCTTAAGATCCTGAAGCATATCCAATGCATCCTCTTCTGAGCCTAAAAGGTTCAAGGCTGTGTACCCGTAATCAAGAAAACAAACTTTTCTTAATAATGGCTCATCCCGTCCTTTAAAGTACTTTTTCAGTTTGGACTCTTGCCGCTTGCATAGGTACTCGATATTTGTAAGGCCTCTTCCACCAATTGCGCGGGCAAGTAAAATCTTGCGACTGAAGCTCTTGAGTGGTGCATTCTGGGGGCAGACATATTTGTACGAACATATCGATCGAGTTGTTCCAGCTTTGTTTTCGACGATTTAGTATGCCGAAGCTATACACAAGACATGGTATCGCCCATACATTTAATGCTTTGATGCATTCTTTAGCGTTCAGTTTAGATTTCAGCACAAGAGATACCCTTCGTTTAAACTCTTTTATTACCATCTCTTGAGCATCAGAGTTTGAGATTCCAAAGCACTGATGAAATCCAATGTATTTGTAAGTAGAGGATACCTCTAGCTCAGGTATGATCATATCAGAAACCTCCATCTGGATTGTTGAAGCCGTAGTTGGTTTTCCCCGTGCGACATGCAGCACAGCGCATTTCTCTATCCCAAATTCCATTCTTTTTGAATTGCTAAATGCGGTCACTAACGTCAAGATACTCTGAAGTTGCTCTGGCGAATTTGCATATATTTTCAGATCATCCATGTAGAGGCTATGGGACAGACGCGGCCCGCGAGCTACTTCCAAGGGATATCCATAGGAGAACTGCTGAAGCATGACACTCAGAGGATTCAAGGATAAGCAGAACCAAAGGGGGCTGAGAGAATCTCCCTGATAAATTCCTCTTTTTATACATAAGCTACCGATCTCAACACTTTCCTTTCCTGATCGAAATCTCAGTGAAACTTCCCTTGTTTCCATGAGCAGCTTTAGGAATTCAATAATATTCCTATTAACTTTGTATAGGGAAAGTACCTGGATTAGCCAACTATGTGGCACTGAATCAAATGCCTTGGCATAATCAATCCAAGCCACCGATACATTTCTCTGCTTGCTAGAAGATTGTCCTGCTATGAATGTGTCCAATACTAAAAGTTCTTTGCAACCTCTTGCATTTTTTTTACAGCCTAGCTGCTCAGGCGCCATAATGGTATTTGATATGAGATGGTTTCCTATTCTACTTCCTATGATCGATGTAAGGATCTTATAGACACCATCTACACAAGTTATGGGTCTATAGCCCTTTGACTCAAGCTCTCCACTTTTCTTTGGGATCATGGGCGTTATTCCTTCAGCAAATCTGGGCTCTAGGTTTACTTTCAGCTGGAATATATCATCCAAGCAGCTGGCTAGACAATTATGAATACTTGAAAAATTTTTCAGTCAATAATTCTGAATTCTGTCAGGGCCAGGCGCTTTCTAGTTCTGCATTTTCTTTAATGCTCGTACGACATCTTCTGTCGTAATATTGCATTCAGACATGCTTGGCACATCTTTAATATTAGCTTCTATCATAGGAATCCAATAAGCCTCTCTATCATGCTCAACTGGTTCCTCCCAAATTGATTTCCAATACCTCATGATATCACAGGTTGGAGGGTGCAGCACGCTATCTTGCTCCTTACTGCAATACAATTTCCTGAAAAACATGCGCTCATTTTTTCGGAACATAGATGTTTCCATTCTACGCTTCATTGAGTCCACATACCGACGGCGACGGTTAGCCAATACTGCAAGCCTTTGCTTCCATTTGTCCATATGCAGTGCGAGGGTCTCCGTGAATTTCTCTTCTCCCACTAGCCCAATATGTAGCACAATTAGTTCATCAATTTTTATTTTAAGTTTATTAGAGGCATTTTCAAGCTTATTCAAAAAGTTATTTACAACACCAATTCGCTTTCTTAACTCTTCAATTTTTCTATCGAGCCTCACTTTCCATTTTGGTTCCTTGTTAAAATCTTGCTTGGACTCTGATTTGTCAGTCTTTTTCGTTGCCTTTTTCAAATCTAGTTCCTCCAACACTGTGATAGCTCCACAATATATCCAGTGCTTTATCGCAGTCAAGTCCACCATAAGAGGCAGTCTTTTCTCTAGAAGTTTATTTACCGCTTGGACTAGGCATAAGGTTCCGCGATTATAAGGTACCTTAGAGAGGGTAGGACGGTTGCATAAAGGTATTCCTTCATATTGCTGGTAATTCTGTATTCAAGTCGTTCTGAAAATGTATTTTCCTCATTTGGTGCGGTCGAATCACCGTCATTCGATTCGATTTCTGCTAAGCCCATCTCATTTCGAGTTTCCAGGTCTTCCATTTGATTCTCAGGACAACTAGTTCGAAGCTGCTGACGAACCTGATTTCTTATTCCATTTAGTTCTGCTTCTGAAAGAAATCTTCGGTTCAGTACTACTCTAACTTGATCAGACACGCGTTGGGCACGTGCCTTGACGTTCGGCATTAGTACCTCAAAATGTTGTATATTATTATTATTATTTGTATTTACAACATTCACAATTTTTGAACTAGATTGATTTTAAACTGCGTTTCCAGTTTTGCTGAGGATCAGAGAAAGTGCTGCAATACAATAACATTCTGTTAGGCCTCGTATCCAAAAAAAAAGTATAATCCCCACCTTGTGAATTATATGTTCAACTAAACGTCTAAGTAAAATTTCCAACTTTAAATAAAAGTGGTAATTAGAATTGGAATAATTGTGAATATATCACTATAAGGATTTTCCTTCTCCCAACACGACTTGCATTAATTAATTGCAGCTAGATAGGGATGTCTGTCGAAGAGTTAGCGTCTTGCCTGAAACCTAACACCAAGAAGTGCCTCTTATAATGTACGCCTCAGACTAACAACTATTCCATTGGGAACTATTGTTGAGTATAGAGGGAGAAAGCAAGGTCACATCTGCTGGGTCCAAAAGACCATTTCGGCAGAAAACTCTCCAATGTGTGAGCCATTAAAGGAAATCTACTGAAATGTTTATTTGGGGTCATTTTATACACTATTACAATATTGGAACTTCATTCTCTTAGCAAAATTCGGGGTTTACCAACCCGTCCCCCACCTGCCAGGGCAATTAGTGGTTCTGATATTAATAACACCTGATTTTGGTGGATATAATGATATCATTTCCAATTTTCTCTTTTTGTGGTTTTGCTATCAAATATAATTATGGAATAAAACCTTGAATGCCGACATGTTTATATGTTGTATAAAAGCATGATTTAATTACCTCATCCTGCTTTTTATCCTTTTCAAGAATTAAAGTGATGTTAACGCCAACAATGTTCACTAGATCGTCGTCTCGTTCCTGCAGCGCCACCATCGGAGTGCCAGTTTTTAAAGTATCTCTCCATAGTTTAATATAACTGTTTACAGATTTTTCCTCGCTCAACAGGTCTAAAGAAACATTTGGACAATTATATTTGATAATAGAAAGAAATGTGGTGTTAATCACCTACTTGACTTTCTCTTACTGCTAGTAATACAAATTTCCGTTAAAAATTGCAATATTTACAAACATTTAATTGGGTTTGTTATAAAATAAAGCGGAAGGGGAGGGGGTATCCAAACTTCTGGCGGCAGTTTAAATTTGAACATCTCGATTGTCCTCCACCAAACTCTCTAAAATGAATTTTTCCGGAAAAATGTTTCAAATAAATGGGGCAGCAATCTGTTCATAAACAGATATTTAATGAAAATCCCTGTTTTTTCAGAATGTTTCAAAGGTTTCAAAAACCACTTCTATATAGTTGCACTTTTGGTTTAACCAATTTTCTTCAAATTTGGAATTCTAGCAACACGTTCATTGTCCTTCATATTACATAGGCGCTTAGAATCATACATTATATATACATCATACATCGAAGTTTATTTTGGAGGAAAGCTCAACGTTGCACCAAAAATACAATTTTTGCTGGAAAAATGCCTGAAATAAAAGTGATATTCATTTGTTGTAGAAGTATTTAAAATTTAAAGAAAATCGTTGGAGCCGTTTACATGAAATTGGAGCGAAAGTGAAAACAATACCTTCCAGTTAGTTGATGGATTTTGACCAAAGCTCTATTTTACCTAAACGGAAAATCAATTTTGAGCTTCTTGCGAGTTGTTTTGCATATTTGAGATATTTTTGTTTCACATATACAGACCAATTGCTGAAATCATT
Organism: Triatoma infestans; assembly: GCA_011037195.1. NCBI lineage: Eukaryota > Metazoa > Arthropoda > Insecta > Hemiptera > Reduviidae > Triatoma > Triatoma infestans. Next base: position 18,514 of record JAAEAF010012255.1, on the reverse strand, counting down.
TTTATCAACCCGCTTGAAACTCAGGTTCGGAAATTTAACACGATCGCAATCTTCCTCTTTTAGAGCAGTCAGAGTAAATCAATATGTGGTGAATACAGTGGTGGCTACTGGTATTCGCGATTGCGCGACTGAATCCTCCAGCTATTTGAAAAAATTAAAAATAAAATAAAAAGTAACAAATTATCATATGTTTATTACTTTCTCTTATTTTTATTTCATATTTCATTTTCAAAAAATATTTTCATTTTTATTTATATTAGTTTCAAACCTTAGTCACATAAAAATTGTACATATTGCCTGATATCAAATTTCAATCAAATCCATTTAAATAATGAAGGATGTGAAGAAAAAAATAATTTGTTTTTCAAATCCGACGAGAATCAGACATGAATGAATCACGAATGTATATCAGTATAGGAGCTCACTCTAATGTGTTGTTTAATGTATTGTGCATTTTTGTACGATTGTAGGTATAATGCATGCACATATCAGGAGATCTATAAAATGTAGGAAGTTGGAGGTTCACAGTTCGGCATCGCGCTGGAGAATTTAATATATATATATAAAATTTCTTTGTGTTAGTATATAAAAGTGTAAATTCTTATTACATTTTAAAATAAGAGCGGAGGTGGCAAGCGCGTTGAACATTGCTTACAATTTTGCGATCGAATTTACCCGATCTTACCCGGAGTTAAAAAAGTTGTTTTTAGTAAATGTTCTGTGTGTGTGTGTCTGTTTGTTTGTTTTGTTTTTTTACCTTTATTTTCAACATGTTCCACTCATCTGAGTAATACATGAAATTTACATCAGTTACAATACATATAACAAAATAAATTTAATGCTTTAAGAAAAAACTAAATTCATCGGACATAATAATTACATGATAATGATACATGACATTGACACTTAAATGATAATATAAACACATAAATACAAGCATAAGTAATACGTGACTGAAGATGCAAAAGCACATACACCATAGAAAAAACAAATTAATAGATGAAAACAAAAATTTAATAGGTATAAAATAAACTAATTAAACTTGTTTTACTTAGTTCTACTTTCATTTATTTATTTATTTTATTTTACTTTTAATGCCATTGATAACCAATGTAACAATTACCTTCTTTTTTTATATATATATATTATTATTATTATTATTAATTTATTTATTTATTTATTTTATTATTTATTTATTTTTTCTTCTTATTTTCTATTTTATTATTTATTTTTTTTTATTTATTTTTTTTTTTTTATTGTTACATTTAGCATTACTATTATTTTCGCATAGGATTGATACTGTTCAGTCATTTAAAAAGTTAGATATTTGAGAGATGTATCTTGAGAAATGGGAGAACAAATATGCTTGAAGCAATTCCGATTTAGCAGGAGGCCAGCGCATGCCCTGAGTGATGATCTGCTGTAAAAATATCCGCCTGGCAGGTAATAGACTACCGCAGTCCCACAATAAGTGGCCCAATGTTTGTGGTGTTATGGAGTCGCAGGAACGGGCTGGAGAAACGATAATATTAAATCTGTGAAGATACTCTGCCATCTTGCCATGACCTGACAGAAGCTGGGTTAGCCTGTAGTGAATCTTTAGATGCCGCATCTTAAGACGTTCCTGAACTGAAGGGAAAAAGCGATTGTGTGTGGGTGTGTGTGTGTGTGTGTGTGTGTGTGTGTGTGTTATGTATGTGAAGAGCAGCTCAAAACGAAAAACCGTCGACGAAGTTGACACTTAATATTCCGTTTAGGTCTCACCATGGATCTGACCCTACGTTATCTGTCAAAATTCTTCAACCGGAAGTCCACTTAACTTTTTTTTTTTTACTTTTTTGCCATTTTCTCAAAAACGGCTCCGACGATTTTCTTAAAACATGGTGTATCAACTACATATACAAAGAGCTACAACTTTTATTTGAAACATTTCTCTGGGAAAATTCATTTAAGGACAGTTATGGGCGAGGGGTTGGGGTTAGGTTTTCAGCTAAAGTGCCATTTCAGTTTATTAGACAATTCTGCATTTAAACAATGTTAATTACAATTAAAACGTTGTTGAAATTCCGAGTTTAAAAAATCGGATAACCGGAAGTGCGTTTACTTTACCACTTTACTAAATGATTTTTTCACTTTTTCGAGATTTTCTCAAAAATTGTTCCGACGATTTTCTTGAAACTTCTTATATAAACTAAACATATAAAGATGTATAACTATTATTTAAAACATTTGCCGGGTAAAATTCATTTAAGGGCATTTTTAGGGGAGGGGTGGGGTTTTATTTTTCTCTAAAGCGCTCTCATAGTTGTATCATCCAAACAAAATTAATTAGAAATAAATAGATGGCCATAATTCTGAGTTTCAAGAAAATAGTAAACCGGAAGTGCGCTTTTACTGAACAGTTTTTTCAGTTTTCGACGAATTTCAATGAATTTGGTACACAAACTATAAAATTTGTCAATTATAATTTTGAGAACGGGAGTAAGAGAAAGTTGTGTGAGTGTTTCACACCAGATTTTTTGTGATGTGCCTGTGTCAATGTGTGGATTTTTATATTTATACAAATTTGATGTTGGTATTGGTTCTTAAAACGTCACTAAGATATATGACCTAGCAAAGAATCGATGCAACATTTCCTTTGAATCGAAACACTTTATTTAGATAATAAATATTTCCGTTAAGTTAACCACTTATTTTCGAACTCAAAGGTACAACTCTTTTTTTCGCAGTTCTTCTCTGGGTGCACAGTGACAGATTTTTTGTTAATTTAACATATTTAATTGTAGGGGAGGGATGCAAGTTTTTACCTGGCTCCTGGCTTACTTCATGATTTCTATCTAGCCAAGCTACTAATAATGATAGTAATGTAAGTAGTTAAAAAAAATGTTGAACCCCCACATATCCAAGTCAGGAGCAGCTTGTATTTTTTTGAAGCACCATTGGCCTCGTGACTCCCTGCTGTGAATACATATATATAAGCAAAGAAGGCGGTAAGTCCATATTCAAAACCAATTTGAATGAAACAACATTTATGTATGTGAGAAATAAATTATCAGTTTTAGAGGGAGGGGTGATTACATGTAAATAATCAGCTGGTATGAAAATTTAGAAATATTTAATCGTTTCATTTTGTCAAAAATAAATATTCTACGCAATGCTGTTTTATGAAAAGTGATTTTTACTTTCTCTAACTTACTAATTAGAGGAGGTATTGCGATCGTGCTGCCAGATTTTCGAACTTGAGTTTTCACCGGAAATACACGTTTTGAAGTCCCCTCAGTCAAACAAAGTGGCCTTTGAAAGTGTGTGTGTGTGTGTGTGTGTGTGTGTGAATGTGTTTGTCCGTGTTTGAAAAGAATATTTCAAAAACGAGAGTTGCAGGAGGCTCGAACTTGGTATTGTGTTTAGGTGTAACCACCGCACAGACACGAAGATTTCGGACAAAATCCGTCAAACGGAAGTACCACTCTACTGAATGGTTTTTTTCAGCTTTTTTGTGATTTTTTCGAAAACTGCTCTAACGATTTTCTTTGAATTCTATATATCAACTACACATACAAGGAGTTGCTTCCGGGAAAATTCTTTTAAGGGCACTTTTCGGGGAGGGATGGGATTATGGTTCTTCTAAAGTGCTATTTCAGTTTATTACACAACTATCGTCTAAATAATATTAATTACAATTAAATATGTTGCCAAAATCCCGAGTTTGAAGAAAATGGGATGACCGGAAGCGCGACTTTACTGAATAGGTTTTTCATTTTTTTGTGATTTTCTCAATAAAACTGCCGATGACACTAATAAGACCGACGGCACTACTCTGATTGTAAGTGTGAAGAAAATTTGCAATTTCAAATTACGAGAAGTCGTGTAAGTGTTTCACACCAGATTATTCATTTTTAAATAATTTCTTCAGTTATAGGCACGATAAAATTTATCCGAAACTATTGAGGATTTTTGAATTTTTTTTTTTTTTAAATTAATTTAGATGTAGGTAAAATAAGTGATTTTGGATATATTTGCCATCAGCACTTAATCACTATAATGGCTATAATAACCTATAATTTTGATCTAATTATTTTTATTGTACTATTCACATTAAATAGGCCATGGCAACCTTGAAACTGACAATAATTTCTTCATCTATTTGTAGCTGTTTTTAATTTCTCTCCTTCCTGTAAAAGGAAGTTTTACGATCATATCGATGATTCTAAATTTTTGTAGTTCGCAGGAAATACATGTTTTGAAGTGTACTGAAAATGGAAGAAAATGTAAGGTGTAAATTTGTGTTATATATGTAAACAATCTTGTGTGAAACACGCACACGACTTATCTTACTGCGAAATGGCAAATTTTCTTCACACTTACAATTCTTATTAAAGTCGTCGGCAATTTTTAAGGAGAAAATCATAAAAATCTGAATATCTATTCAGTAAAATCACACTTCCGGTCCACCGATTTTCTTCAAACTGGCAACTTACATAATTCTAATTAGTATTATTTACATGATAGAATTGTGTAATAAATTGAAATAGCATATTAGAAGGTTTTTCCCGGAGAAATGTAACAAAAGTTTTAGCTCTTTGTATGTGTAGTTGAAATAGCAAGTTTAAAGAAAATCGTCGGAGCTGTTTTCAAAAAAATACAAAAATAATCATCATTCAGTAGAGTGGCATTTCCGGTTGACGGATTTTGTCCCAAATTTCGTGTCTGATGCGATTTTCTGTACCTAACCAGCATACCAAGTCTGAGCTGCCTCCAACTTCTCGGTTTTGAGATATTCTGTTCAAACTCACACACATACAAATACACGCCCATGCAGACCCTTGCTAAAAACATTTTTCTCGTATTCAGAGGACCCTGAGACATGTATTTCCGGTGAAAACTCAATTTCGAAAAACTTACAAGTTGGCAAATTTCTTCTTACTGGCAGCAAGAGAAAGTAAAAAAAATTAATCAGATGACAATTTGCAGAAATCGTGATGATGCTGCTGCTATGCCTCCAATATGGCAGCATAGGTTTTGGTAGAAATTAAACCGGCCAACTAAACCGGACGCTATAATTTAATGACTTTAAAAATTAGTTAGTCATTCTGACAGCTGCTGCACTAAATTTTTACTTTCTCTTATTTATTCTTTATTTAATGTATGTAATTTCAATATTTAATACAAATTCGAAAATTTGTTTTCCTCCCTCTCCGTTTCAGTCTGTCATCTACTTCTCGAAATATAAACAACTCTGACATAGCTTTATAACCTTTCAAATTTAAACTTCTTCTACAAAATAAGATTATACGTAGTTTTAATTCTAAGATTTAGTTCTTTACAAATGAAATAAAGACATTTATTCTAAGATTTATAAATGAAGATAACTGTTCAGCTGTATGTTTGTCGCTAGTGTACATGCATGATTCAAGATAACTGTTCCATTGTATGTTTGACACTAGTGTACGGGCATAATTCTACATGACTGTTCAGCTGTATGTTTGACGTTAGTGTACGTGCATGATTCAAGATTACTGTTCAGCTGTATGTTTGGTGCTAGTATACGTGCATGATTCAAGATAACTGTTCAACTGTATGTTTGGTGCTAGTGTACGTGCATGATTCAAGATAATTGTTCAGCTGTATGTTTGACGCTAGTCTACGTGCATGATTCAAGACAAATCTCTTCAGTGAGAAAGCTAGAAAGGGCAAAGATAGAACTATAAAACAATATCTTACCATCGTAAACGCTGAGTGGCTCCCTTTTCAGGAAGTATTTTATCATATGACTAACAATTAGTTCAGTCAGTTCCGGAGAGACTGTTTCAATTCTGTATTTCAATACTTCACCACTATTTTTTCTAATTTCTTCAAATCTCCCTAATACCAATTTGTCAAGCATTGTTTTTCAGTTTTACAGTTAATTGCTAGAAAGGATAAACAGATAAACAATGTTACAAATTTATTCAAGAAATATATGAGATAAAATTATTAATTCTATATTGATGGTTGAGAAAATCGCCTAGAAAGTGTTTTCCCATTTTCCATCATAAGTTCTCGTATTGCTATTCACCATTTCCAATCGACAAAAATATTGCGGAATTTTTGTCAGATATTTTATTCTTCATAATATTAAATTAGTGAACATAACCATTTTCTATTTGGTCTCTTTCTTGTGCAAAGCATGATTCTCATGTCCCTTCCTTAAAAAAAAAATCAGTGTGGAACACTCAGACAACTTCCTCTTGCTGCAATTTTTAAAGTCCTGATGGCGGAACAATAAATTATACTGAAATGCATTAAAAATAGTAACTAATGCCTCAGCTCCTAATAATCCTCAAAAATCAGTTTTTCGAGAAAAATGTTTATTCCTATAATATTCCTATAAAATTGACAATTTTTTTTTATACAGTATTTTTTTTTTTTTTTTTTTAATTTAAGACGCTTCATCATCTATGGTCATTAGCGCCCGGAGCCTTCTCAGTGTACTGCCGGCCTCCGGACAGTGTTCTCTCGCAACAGACAACACTGTCCATCACCGAACAGTGAGCTGTAGAGGCTCCTAGGAAGAAAAAATCTGTGAATGCTGTGAAACTATCCATGCCTGGACGCTTGACAAATATGTCAATAGAAAACCAGCACTAGGCTCGGGAACAATGAAAGAAAGAGAGGTACGTAATGATTCCCATGTAACCTGGTACCCAGACTGGAGCAGCATGCCCTTAAGAGGATAGCTCTTCCACTCTTTTGGAACATTCCAATACTAACTTAGAGGTGAGGACACGAGACTCAGCGCCTTCAATGCAGCCTGACTCTCCTACTGATACAAACCCCTTTCAAATTAGAGTTACGGACCTGCTCATCAGAAAATCAGTGAAGAATGCATAAGCCTTAGCTGGAAAACAGTGACCATTCACCGAGAGACACCGCCAAGTGACTCTCTTTACAAAATAGACCGCAGCATCAGACCTTCCTTCAATGCTTGGACCATCCGTATAACACCTGAAATAGTTATAAGGCATCACACCGGATGGACACAACGTTAACTAGTCTTCCTTAGAAAGCCATCTGACACTGTCAGAATGAAAAAAATATATAGTCTTTAAATACAGTAAGTACGCCCCCAAATGCTGCGTCACTGGTTGAAAGCTACGGCGATTCCAGTGGGGCAGCGAGCCAACCCTAACGCCCATATTGTGGGGGTTGGGCAACGTGGCAGCTAGGTTTTCCCGGTGTCATGGCTAACTAAGGCAATGGCGGGTAAATTATTACCCCTCATTGGCTTCCTATTCTTCTTCACCATCCTTCTGTTTCCCATCTCACCTCATCCTGCCTCCCGGCTCAATCCTACGGTGTCATGAGACCCGTGCCTATAGGATGGTTGGTCCCGGAGCCTAATCCCGGGGTTGTCACGGAGCCTCTGGTATACTAGCGCCCTCCCAGAGTAAGTATCCTTACCCGGTCACTGCGGGGCTCTCACCGGGTGGACTTACCTCCCCAGCTTCTCGTGGGAACAACATGAAAAGCATCAAACAAAAATCCAACAAACAAGGACCTTTGGATGGGCAGGCCTTTACCCCCAATCCCCATGTCAAATCACAACCAGTACGGGGATCCATAAGGGTTAAATCCCTACACGAGGTTGACCAAATGTCGGATGACGACGGATCAGGTGCGTCCAACAAGCGGGTTCACACTTTGGTAAAGCGAGGTGTTGATGAGATAGAGGCCATACACACCATCATCAAGGAAAACATCTCGAGACAAATGAGCAAGGCAGAGAAAGCCAAAAAGTGGCCGCGATCGGAGGAAGTAACCCCGAAAGCTTCGCGACCTGCGAAGAGGATTAGGTCTCCAACCTATGGGGAGACCGTGTCCTCGGGGAGGGTCGCGATTGCCGCGGCCGACTACCGGAGAGGCTTAAGGCATCCAGAAATCCCTGCTTGCCACTATGGCAGCCTCTACGGATGATCGCCAAGTGCGTTTTCCAAAATGCACTCATAAATCGGGACATCTCCTGGTCACCTGTGCCGACACAGATAGTGTGGAGGTCGTCCCTTCGCTGCGACTCTGGGAAGGCGCTGCCCTGAGGCCTGTAATGTGCACGGTATTCGTGCCACATGAGAACGGCGAGTCAGTAAAGGCAGAGCAGGTAGTCAGCCTTTTGATGTTTAGCAACTAGGGCTTGAACCCTAAACTGTGGACCGTCATGGGGTGTATCCCGGAGAAAAAGGGCCAGCTTTTCAACTTTTATGGGACAGAAGTTCCTGGGGGCTTTAAGGAGGCGTCATACTATGGGTTCGGAAGAATTAAGGAGGCACCATACTATGGGTTAAATTTCGAATCAAAGACAAGCCAGGTGAGATGCAAAATGAAGCGACCCCTGCCAAGGGCTTGGCCAGCCGGAGGAAGCTTCCGCCCCCCTGAGTCAGCGCAGAGCCCCGCGATTGAACTGGCGGTGTAGATTGGCGCACAAAGGGAGAGAGGCAAGAAAACCAAGAGGAGAGGGCTTGTCCGTCGCCACCGGCGGGGCCGGAACCAGCCGCGTCAGGTCACTCAGCATGTGCTGGCACCGGGAGAAGCTGGTGAATGGCGGAAAGACGAGCCTAGCACGTCTTCCCGACCCCCACTATTACATCACAATGATGGAGCTACGGATCCTGCAAGTCAACCACCATCATGCCAGGACCGCTTCAGCTGTCCAGTCTAGGAGGTTTGACTCAGAGTGCTTTCACATCGCATTGGTGCTTGGCTAGTGGCCAAAGTGGTCAGAGGCATCCCCCCCTGCGAGGTAAGGACTGTACTGCAGCAGCTCTGGGAAACCCAAAGCCTGTATAGTTCGTAACAATCAGAATGACTGTAATTTACCGCCAACACTTTGTTTAGGCGATTTTGTTACAGCAATCATCTCGGTTTCTACCGAAGGTGGAACTAGAAGGATGGTCGTCTGTTCTGCCTGCTTCCTAGGTGAGGACCTGCAGTACCCGCTGGAGCTGTTGGCGGACCTCATCACCTACTGCGAAGCAAGAATCTTCCGCTTCTCGTGAGCTGTGACGCCAATGCGCACCACACCACATGGGGAAGTAGCAACTGCAATAGCAAAGGTAAGTACCTTTTGAATTTATCTATGGTAAAGGGTTACTAATATCTAATATAGGTAAGAAACCCACTGTTGTCACGGTGGTCAGGAGGGAGGTGCTGGTCTTGACCTTGACCAATCTTAGGATGTGTGACATGATTAAAAATTGACATATGTCGCCGGAACCGTCATGTTCCGATCATAAGCACATCAGATTCGACATCAACAACCCCACTACTGTTAAAGGTCTATTCCGAAACTCTCGGGAAACCGATTGGATAGGATATGTAGACTCCCTTAAGGACAAGTTAGCACAGTAAGTTTCGGATGGGAGAGGGGTAGAGGGACTGGAACGGATGGTGGAGGAGGTGCAGGAGGCAATAGCCACGGCCTATCAGGAAAACTGTCCAGAAAGGTCTCGACCACAAAGGGGAAAGACGGTCTGGTGGAACAACCACCTCGAAAAGTTGAGGGCTGAGGTAAGAAGACTGTACAATAGGGCCAAACTTGCCCAGAACTGGACCGCATACAGAAATGCCTTCTCGAGTATAATAAACAAATTAGGAAAGCAAAAAGAGGTTCGTGGAGGAGGTTTTGCGAGAGGATTGCAGATATCCCTTCGTGTGCCAGAATCCTCAGAATCCTGGCCAGCGTATGAAGTGGGGTTCCTCAAGAAGAGGGATGGAGCCTTCATTGTCTCGGAAGAGCAAAGCCTAAAGGTCCTCATGGAGACGCATTTTCTAGGCTCGTCCCGACTGCAAGGCTCAGAGGGGCGGTTCGCCCTGAGGAAAGGCATACTATACCATCCCCAGGGGATTGGAAACTTGCCACTTTCATCACAAGGTCAAATAAGGTCAGGTGGGCTATCAATAAATCCCAACCCTTCAAATCTCCAGGGATAGATGGGACTTAGCCGGTCCTTCTACAAAAGAACTAGAAATACTGTTACCATACCTGTGCAAAATCTTTATGGCATGCATAGCCCGTCGATATGTACCGGTAACGTGGCATAGTGTCAAAGTAATCTACCTTCCTAAGGTGGATAGAGTATATGACCTATCGCCGGGCCCCTATAGACCGATCAGCCAATCTTCTTTCCTAAGTAAAGCTTTAGAAAGATTGGTGGAGAGGTACATTAGAGATGAGGTTCTAAGTGTAACACCTCTAAATGCCCCCCAATTCGCTTATCAACCAGGTAGGTCGGCCGAGGCCGCTCTGGATGATCTCAACAGGCTACTTTCAAAATCCCTAGAGGATAAAGAGATTGTGGTAGCCACCTTTTTATACATAGAGGGCGCAGTCAATTATGTATTGCGTTCCTTGGTCACCAACTCTCTCCAAAGAAGAGGAGTACCAGCAGCGTTATGCGACTGGATGGAGTCTGGTCTAAGAAATAGAATTAATATTTCCACAATAGGCCAGACCATCCTTAGGGTGAAAGTAGGAGGGAGTGCCCATAAGGAGGAGTATTGTCCCCTCTGATGCGGACACTGGACGATGATGACCTCCTCCATGATTTATCTGCGAATGGCTTCGACTGTCTGGGCTACGCAGATGTAAGAGGCAGACATCCCAGTACAATCTCAGGGCGGCTCTTAACTGGTCAGGTACTGGTGCAGGGAGGAGGGTTATCCATAAACCCCCATAAAACTATAATAGTTGGAAAGTCTTAACCCACCTAAACTTGGGCACACTCCGATTCCATTTGCGCTGGAGGCTAAATACCTAGGGGTTACATTTGACGCAGACTCACCTGGAATCAACACATCGACAAGACTGCACTCAAGGCCAATGTGTCGTTAAATAGGACAGTCGACTCTGTGGAAGGAGCTCCAGTCTGACCCTCTGGATTTATACCAGGGTCATCAGACCCATGATCACGTATGGGTCGGTAGTATGGTGAACCAAGACTCTGCAGAAGGGGACGGTGGGGAGGCTGAGTGGAATCCAAAGGCAACCATGCCACAGGGGCCATGAGAACCACCGCGACTGCGGCGTTGGAGGTCCTCCTTAACTTAACACCGTTGCATCTTCTCATCCAAGGCGAAGCCAGAATGGGAATTCATAGGCACCTGCAGAGGCCGCAACCTATCACCTCCAGGCATGATTCTGTTAACCAGAGGTTGATAGAAGAAGTTAAGGCTGACCATGTATTTGGTATGCCTACCGATAGGATGATTCCCAAGCTTTATTTTGAAAGGAACTTCCACATCGTTATACCGATCAGGGATGAATAGCACAAGGATCCCCCTCTGCTCGGTTACTCGGTCTGGTATACAGACGGCTCTGAAACTCCGACTGGGGTCGGAGCTGGGGTCTATGGGGGCAGGCCTAAAGTCAAGATTAGGGCCAGCCTAGGGAAGTACGTCAGGCCGTAGTATGGCGTTACAACTTGCGCTAAGGAGATTATAAGGCAAGGGTTAGTGGGTAGAAGAGTGGCCATATACTCCGATAGTCAGACAGCCCTGAAGGCACTTTCCTCACACCAAATAGTCTTAAGTCTGTTGTGGTACTGCTTATCTGCCCTTTCCGAGGTGGGTGTTCGGAATAGGGAGGCATGGCCATCCCTAATCTAATCTATTACAATAAGTATATTAACATTTTTAGGAAAATCTTTTAAACAGTTTTCTATTTTTATAGCGCAAAAACTAAACAGCCCTCCGGTTAATATTTCCAGTTAACCGATTTTCTTCAAATTCATTTTATCAATCGTACTTCGAAATCGCATTTTAAAACCTGAAGTCAGCTGTCAGAATTACATTCATGTGGAGTTTGTATAGAACACAAATTGTTGAGGCCATTTTTTGGCAATATCGCAAAATAAAATTGTTAAAAGAATTAGTTTCGTTGCAATTTGGTTGGTGGACGCAATTTGACCTTAACTTTTGTGTCGGTTACACTGGTGCTGCTAGAAGGAATATCAAATACGAACTACTTGTGATACTTTGTCTCTAAGATACATTTTTCCACCCATACACACAGACACACACACAAACCACACATATATATATATATATATATATATATATACAGACCATTCGCTAAAATCATTTCTTCATGCCCACTGACTCTACAACTTACATTTCTGGCGAAAATTCAGATTTGAGGCAATCATAACACTTTCCTCTTTTTGCAACAAGAGAAAAAGATTTAATAACAATATTGACACTTTTACACGAGAGAAAATGAATTGGAGAAAAAAAAATTACCAAACGTTTGCAGAGAAGTCAGTTGTAGATCGCCACAGATAACACTGACGATATGTGGGGTCACAAAGGCACTTCTTTTTAAGAGGGAGGTAGACAAGGTTAAACTATTTATTTGGAATTATGTAATTATTAGTAACAATTTGTTTTTTTTTTTTTTTTTTTTTTAAGTAAATTATAGGTTGCCCTCATAGCAATTTGTAAATAATAATAATAATGACACGAAAGATGAAAGACAGTGTCATTACGAATAATAAATTAACTAGAAATACACTAAACTAGAAAAAAAACCAGCGGTCAATCAAATCAACCATTTCATTGATTTTAAATTAGAACTTTTACCTGAAATTGAAAAATCAATCAATAATTTCGCTAAATTTAAATTTTTCAGTGATAGCTTCTTCTTTATCTATTCAGTTTGGCTCAAACTAATTTAAACTTCAAATACTAATTTACCGAAGTTATGGAAACCAGCTGAAACTGGGACGTTTGTAATGCTTGTCTTCTTTACTAGTTCTTGTTTAATTTTACAGTTTAGGATAACAATGTTGACAGAGCGAATTTTTATTTTTATTGTTGTATTGAACGCATCACAGGCTTTCGAACTCTACAACGGTCATCATCCGGGGCTATTGCATAAAATATGTACTGCTAACAAGCAGAGGACTTTCGTAAAATAACTCAACATAAAACAGTACTGAGCAATTATTCTTCACTTAGTTAATTATCAACATTGTAGTAATAAATTACTTTGCTTCCAATTGTGGAATATTCTTTTCGACCGTTCTTAAATGATGGATGAGGATAGTGAGATTCGGTCTTTAAAAAAAACATATTTTTGCCAACGTTTCGACAAATATATTGTCTTTATCAAGGCATAAAAATTAGAAATGTTAAACGTCAAAACATTCACGTCACTTTACATTTTATTTTTGGAAATCATTGATTTTGAAAAATCAAATCAAGGCGGAAACACTGCAACACCACAGAGAATAGTGTACCTGCTGCAGTGTTGCAGGTGTTGCAGTGTTTCCACCCAATAATTTTCCAAAAATATAATGTAAAGTGACGTGAATGTTTTGAAGTTTAACGTTTCTTATTTTATGCTTTGATAATGACAATATATTTGACGAAATTTTGGCAAAAATACAAGTTTTCTTATTTTTAAAGACCGACGAACTTCACTATCCCCATCCATCTTGATTACAATTGTAAATTTCAAATATAGAGTGAAAAACAAAAATTTAATAAAATGCGGTTTAAATTTGCTCAGTGTTATGACCGATATCCAAAATTAAAACTCACTACACAATAATTTACTTAAGAAAATTTAATAATAAGAACCTCCCCCCCCACACACACACACACACTCATACATAAAAAGTACTGAGCAATTATTAAAGTAAATAATAAATTTATTTATATAATATAATCATACCATTAATATTGTAAAATATGTAGATGTTGAGGTTCGGTCATAAAAAAAAAAAAAAACGACGTTTCAGCAAATTTATTGCCTTCTTCAGTGTCTCTACAAAGGTTTTGATACAAATCAGAAAAAAAGAAAAAACAACAAATTTTTTTTTTTTGAGGTATTCTATGTTAGGTAGGCCCTCTCGACTCAAGCTGGTTTCTTCATTTTCTCTGTCATGTGCATCCGATTCTGTTAGACCGGAACCGGTCATAGCCTCTTTAATTCCTTCCTCCCGCCTTGTTCTTGGTCCTTCCTCTTTTCCTCCTTCCTTCTGTTTCCCAATCAAACACTGCCTTCGGTATACGGTCATCATCCATTCTAAGTAAGTGTCCAAACCATTTCAGTTGTTTTAATTCTATTGCCTGAAGGATATTGTCATTTAGCTGTAGCTCATTTCTGATATCCACGTTCTTCACTCTATCTTTTCTGGATTTCCCTTCCAATTTTCTCCAGTAGTCCATTTCGGTGGCTAACAGTCTTCTTCTTTCATGCTTATTAAGGGTCCAGGTTTCTGCACCGTACAGAACTATACTTTCAAAAACGGTGATGTATCTAAGACGCTTAGTGCTCATTGAAATATTTTTACTCCAGAGAATCATATTGAGCAGTCCTACTACTCATTTCCCTTCCCTTATTCTTCTGTCCACCTCTAACTCGAACCTCCTTCATTTTCGACTATGGATCCTGGAAACTTGAAGCTGCGTTATCTTTAGCTGATCAGAGCCGAGCTCTGCCTTGTCCTGGGCTTCAGTGAGATGTTCAGTTTTGCTGAGATTAATATCGAGGCCGCAGGCCTGGTATTCTTCGCTTAATTTTCTCAGCATATAATCCTCATCCTCCACATCCTGTGCCAATACTACATGATCATCCGCAAATAGTAGGCTCCTCAGTTTAACATAAAAGTTATCTCTCACTTTTAAAACCATTTGATGGCATTTTCTTCTCTATTCTTTTAAAGCCGCATCTAGGTATATCTTAAATAGAGTGGGAGACATGCAGCATCCTTGCAATAAACCTTTGGTAGTGCTGAACGCTTCGGAAGTTTGCGAGCTATTTTAACAGAACTTTTGTTTCCTTCATAAAATATTCAATCACAGATAATTGTATTCCGGCTTCCCTTATGCTTGCCAAAGGCGGCTTCTCGGGATGCTGTCGTATGCTTTTTCCAAATATACGAAAATCATGTCATGTCAAATTCATGTTTGTGTGGTATGCAATGTTTGGTTAGTGCTGTAGTCATGTCAGTCGTTTTTTTGTTTGTTTTACAACCTATTTATATTGGTACAGTCTATTTTTTAAATACTGAGATGTCTGTCCTATGTATGTAGCTGGGCATTGTAAACAATTTATTTTATAAATAACATCTGATAATAAAGTTTTGGGTGTGGGGTTTTTGAGTTTAGAAAAGAGTTTTTTTTTGGAGGATTGGAATTTTTGTGAGCGATGGAAAGATTATATTTCTTGAAGATTTTGGCTTTTTTTACGATAGATCCTCTATGTATGGGATAGAGATATAGGATATTGGAAGTTGCTTGATGGCGTAAATGGAATTAGGATGGTCATATATCCGTGAATCGTTGATCTAATATTTTTTCTACTTTATGGAGAGGATAGTCATATTTTTAAATATCTTATTCTCTTGTTTTAAATATTTAATTTTATTCTCTAAAACAAAAAAAAAAACAAATAAAATTCCTTTTTATAATTTCTATCGTTTCTTCAATGGTAACATTTGTGAAACGGGAAGAGACATCTAATGAAATAAGGATATAGTTGATGGGGCTTTTATGTTATCTGTTTTTTCTTTCAAATTGAAGGAATCTTTAATATAGTACCTGTTATCAGAATTGTGTTTTAATATGTCAGTTAGGAATTTTGAAAGATTATATGTAGGTGCATTGATAAATGAGATTATTGTTCTTAATGGACGGTCGTACACCAAAAAACCATTTAATATTTGTACAAATCAATGTGGTAACCCTGAGCAAAATTAAATCGCACTGCTGAAGGTTATACAGACACAAATACATGACTGAAGGTTATACAGGACAGAAATAGTTTAAAGTTTATAATGTAATGTAAAATTTATAATTAAAAAAATCTGGTGTGAAACACTTATACGACCTCGCTCCTAGTAACATAGTTATTAGTTTCTAGTTTTTCGAACTCTATTGTACAACGCTTCTTGTTATTACAATTTATTTAATATGTGCATGGATCCGCAATGCTGGATAGCATCTGCTATTTTATCCGTTGTAGCAAGCATATTTATGTTTTTCTTGACCGGTTTCGGATTTTCATCCATCGTCAGAGCAAATTAACCAAGTTCGTGTAGAGAGTTCAACGTAATGTTTCTGTTACTTGTTATTCACACTTGTAACAAGTTATTGATAAATGAGATTATTGTTTGTATTTGATTATTGAATGAGATTTGTCATTTTGTATTTGGTCGTTTATAGTGGTGGGACAAAATAAAATTGATGTTCAACACCCACAAAAATTTCTCCAATGGATTCATAATATTCAGGAAAAACGTTTACTTAGACCTGGAGTTTGTAGCTATTCTTTATATTGTCCTTAATTGTGGCGCAGTCCACAATGAATTGAAAGACTAAAAAAACTCTGACAAAAAACTGAAAAAACATTCAGTAAACTCGCATTTCCGGTCAACCAATTTCCTTCAAACTGGGAATTTTGGCAACTTATATCATTCTAATTAATATTATTTAGTTGACAGAATTTTGTAGCACATTGTTGATTTGAAATAATAGCACATTAAAGGAAAATAAAACCCCATCACCCCTCCAAAAGTGCCCTTCAAATCAGTGGATCTGTTTTCAATAAGATCGCCAAAAACTGAAAAAAAAAACTCATCAGTAAAATCGCACTTTCCTGATGGATTTCGCCGGTAATTTTTGTGTCAGATACAATGCTTGAACATTAACTTAATAGCAAGTTTTCTGCGAATTTGCATTTTTGATATATTTTATTCACATAAACATCAAACATCCATTCCCTAAAAACATATTTTTTTTTTTTATTTTTTTTTTTTTTGTAGTCAGCGGATTTTAAAACATGGATTTCCGTTGAAAACTCAATTTTCAAAAATTGGCCCTAAAATTTGCAATTGTCGGGAGAAAGAGAAAGTAAAAATGAGTTAAAGCTAAGGAGTAAAGGATGAAGAAATGATCTAGAATGATCTTTATTTAACTACTAAAAGTAATAATAATAATTTTAAAAAAATACAGCATTTAAATTACACAGCTTTGCACATCAATTTAGCACTTCCATTCAGTCCAGGATAGGCTATCTGACCATCAATTACCATTGTCCCATAATGTACTTCAGCAATTGTTTTATATCCAAGCTTATTGGCTAGATATTGTGCAGGTTTAGATGTGAAAATCGTACATATAAATTTATAGCCGAGTTGTTTACATAGAAGATCTTGACAAACCAATAGTCTGTAACCAATTTTGTAACCAGAATAATCTCTATGCACGGAAAGTCCACAACTTTTCTGATATTGTTCTGTGTCATGACTGTCAAATATTATGTTTCCTTTGGAAACCAGTTCTTTAATTACTTTTAGAAACTTATTATATTTTTCACCTTCGTATTTCTAAAACAAAACAAGAAAGAAATTTTTTGTTCAAGAGAGCTTTGGAATTTACGTAGTTATTTTGCAAATATGGAATTATAGCAAGGCTTCTAATTTATCTTAGCATTTATATAGATCGTAGAATCATACATTGTATTGAAATGATAGTTCACAGGAAAACTAAATGCTACTGTTTCCCCAAAACCCTGCAAAAATAAAATTTGGGGGGGAAATATTTCAAATACAAGAGATGGATATTTATTTTTATAAATGGTATAGGAAGCAGTAAAAAAAAAAAAAAAATCTGGTGCGAAACACTCACACCCCCTTTCTCTTACTCCAGTACTCAAAATTATAATTGACCAATGTTATAGTTTAGTGTACCAAATTTAATGAAATTCGTCGAAAACTGAAAAAATTGTTCTGTAAAAGCGCACTTCCGGTTTTACTAATTTTCTTGAAACTCTGAATTTTGGCCATCTATTTATTTCTAATTAATTTTGTTTGGATGATAGAATTGTATAATCAACTATGGATACCACTTTAGAGGAAGCTGTAACCCCACCCCTCCCCTAAAAGTGCCCTTAAATGAATTTTCCCAGTGAAATGATTTGTATAAAAGATGTAGATCTTTGCATTTTTAGTTTATATACGAAGTTTCAAGAAAATCGTCGGAGCCATTTTTGAGAAAATTGCGAAAAAAGTGAATAAATCATTTAGTAAAGTGGTAAAGTAAACGCACTTCCGGTTATCCGATGTTTTTCAAACTCGGAATTTCAACACATATTTAATTCTAATTAACATTATTTAGATGGCAGAATTGTCTAATAAACTGAAATAGCACTTTAGATGGAAACCTAACCCCACCCCTACCCCAAAAGTGCCCTTCAATGCATTTTCCCGGAGAAATGTTTCTAATAAAAGTTGTAGCTCTTTGTATGTGTGGTTGATGTTTAAAGTTTAAAGAAATCGTCGGAGCGATTTTTGAGAAAATCGCAAAAAAGTAATAATAATATAACTAGTAAAGTGGTACTTCCGGTTTGAGGAATTTTGACAGATAACGTAGTGTCAGATCCCATAGTGATACCTAAACGGAATATCAAGTTTCAACTTTCTACGGTTTTTCGTTTTTGAGCTATGCTGTTCACATACATACACCACACACACACACA
>JAAEAF010012254.1:0-20166 GCA_011037195.1 Triatoma infestans | reverse complement strand
GTTTTAAAGAAAATAGCAGAAAACTGAAAAATATTTCCTAGTAAAAACGCACTTCCAGTCATACGATTTTCTTCAAACTCGAAATTTCAACAACATATTTAATTCTATTTAACATTATTTAGATGATAGAATTGTGTAATAAACTGAAATATCACTAGAGGAAACCGTAATCCCACCCCTCCTCACAAAATACCCTTAAATGAATTTTCCCGGAGAAAAGTTTCTGATAAAAGTTGTAGTTCTTTGAATGTGTAGTTGATATATAAAGTTTAAAGAAAATCGTCAGAGCCATTTTTGAGAAAATTGTAAAATAGTGAAAAAAAAAACAATCAGTCAAGTGGTAATTCCGGTTGAGGAATTTTGTGTCTGACCTACCGTCAGATACCATGGTAATGCCTAAACGGAATATCAAGTTTGAACTTTCTGCAGTTTTTTCGTTTTTGAGCTATGGTGTTCACATATACATGCGCGCGCACACACACACACACACACACACAGACACACACCATTTTCTAAAAACCACTCTTTTGGACCCAGGGGGCCTCAAAACGGATATTTCCGGTGAAAACTCGATATCGAAAATTTGACACGATTACAATACAACCTCTTACTAGGAGAAAGTAATAAGGAAAGCATTATCCTTGATGGAGCACATGTGAATTCGGTAATAATTAAGTTTATGTGTAACCTGGCAAACTGGCTAACTCCAAACACAGGCGTATGGTTGACGCGAAGAATACCTTTATTATTTCATTGGAGATTATCTGCAAAAGAAGTAATTGCTGTAATGATTTCAAGGTGGTGTACCAGCCTATAGTTAGATCTAAGCTGGCCGTAGGATGAATAATGGATATATAGTATTAACGGTTGAACTTTGAAGGCGCTTTGTAGGAATTGTCCTCATCACCTTCGCAGAAATAATTTGTATCGTTCAAAGCGGAATCTATAGACATGGGTGCGATTAAAAATCTTATATTCTTTTTAAGTTTTAGTTTTTTTGGGGGGGGAGAACTTCAGGATGTGTGAAAGATAGAAATAATAAAAATGA
This sequence comes from Triatoma infestans, assembly GCA_011037195.1. Lineage (NCBI taxonomy): Eukaryota > Metazoa > Arthropoda > Insecta > Hemiptera > Reduviidae > Triatoma > Triatoma infestans. The sequence goes on along the minus strand of JAAEAF010012254.1, from coordinate 19,118 downwards.
ATTTTGTTTTAAAATATCTGGATGATGAATAGAAATTGTGGTTAAGAATATAGGTTAGTAAGTGTGTGATTGGTTGGTTGAGGGGACCAGTAGCCGGCTGTTGGTAGATACGTAGAGTAGGAAATGGAGGTTCGTTCGATCATTACAGTTTAGTGAGTAAGAGAGAGCAAGATGGAAGCGATGTAGAATGGAGAGAGAGTTAGAAAGTGAATTTATAGAGGTACTGGTCCAATAGGTAAGGCGTGCTAAGATCAGGATGGTAAGACTTGCTCCTTCTCCTTCTTGCTGCTAGGGACTTCACTGAGATAAGAGCGCTCCGGTCACATACAATCTCTCATCCCCTACTTACTGTTCTATCTATTATATACCTTCCTTGGTCGCACTGTACACTATCCACTCCATTCTCTGATAAATAACCCCAGCCTTTCTCATACCACCTGCACTATGTACAGAATTTAATGGATTGTATCGTTCCCTCTATATACAAACTTACTACTATTGCTGCGATACAATATTATAGAAAAAAACAAATAATTTTTCCTAAGTAATGTTCATTTGCCTTTCCGAATTCTGCTTATCCAAACACTACTCTATCTCTCTTGTGTGATATTTATTTAATACATATAAAGATATCAGTTATTAGGTTTGGGATCCTAAATCTGGTCCTTATGACTGGAAGCAATGTAGAGCATTGAAAGCTATGCTTTTAAAGAATTTCCTAGGAATTTAACTGATAACCTGAGTAGAACTAGTATGGAAAAATGATTAAACATTCGAGGTAAATAAGAAACACCCATAAGTTGAGTACTAACTGCTTTCAGAGATGTTAGTGGAATCAGATGTCTTGAAGAGGGTTATGATGCGATGAATGGTTGGGAGTTAGTTAGAGATTTTTAGATAGTTGTTACTCGAAATATGAACAACTAATTTACGAAAGTAGATATATATTTTAACAGTAATTTAAACGTTTGAAAAGATAAAACTACAATTAATTTAAAATGATTTAAATGGTAACTAGAATGGACAACTATAATGATTGATGAATAAGTATATGTTTAAAACCTTAGATAGGGACGCGCTCGCAATGTATGAACTGATGTCGTATATCACTGGTAGAATCCTGATGAAACGCTGATAAAATACTGAAGAATACTCATCCCCTCTTCCGGTGGAGAGACGTTTATATTGGCATCACTCACACATTGACAAGTGTGTAATTACGGGTCACACTAAAACATCTCTTGCCGTGTGTTGACCCTAGGTCTTGAACAGGTCGGTGACCAGTGTGGCAAAGATGATGGCGGTTATCAAAAGACTGTATCCAGGTGGTCTTTTGAGTGTTTGTTGACCCTTGTATATCGGCCAGGTGGCTTCTGTACCCTGACCGTCTAATGACCCTTTTGAAAGGGTTCTTGTTGAAAGGGTTTTAGCGGTGTGTCTTTGGCGGTCCCTTTGACCGTGCACTGACCGCAGCTCTTGACCTGAATAATAGCGACTGACTGGCCTCATTAGTTATAATTTTTATAATTTAAAATTACATCTTTTCCTTCTTGTTATCACTCCTTCTTGTTATCACATTAGAGATATATTCCGTGATAGCTTGGCTTCTTCATTTTGTTGTGGTCATCGACCGATTTTGGGCTTCATCCATCATCACTAGGTTATCTTGATATAACAGTGTGATAACACATACTGGCACCAAACAAAATCACTGAAGTAACTTATAAACTACTTTTTGCTCTGTACAAATCTGTGTTATCACATTGTTATATCAGTTCTCATAAAAATCATGCACACCAGGACATGTTATTCCTTCTCCGTGGGTTAACAAAAATGATTAGGTCCCTTACTTTCCAAATCTTGTAAGCCTGATTGTTCTGAGTGTTGAAGTACGTGCTAATCAGTCTCTTTGACATTCTAAGATAAATTTGAATGCAATGAATGTTTTTTGTCTTTTGATATATTTTGGCATTATATCCGGTGGAAAGAGTAGATCTCAGCAGCTTCCGAAGATCCTTAGTTCTTGTAGCACACTAATCCGCATTCCAAAGTAGATTCATCTTTTCCTTTTTATATACAACATCCTCATATGCCTCTCTCTCTCTCTCTCACACACACACACACTTTTTTTCAGATTTTATTATGCATGGCATTAATATACATATTTTGTTTTGGCGTATAAAAAAAAAAAAAAATACTCTCAGCTGGAAATGTTGGACGAGAACTGTGTTAGAAGAAGAGTGGAGATGAATATTTTGACTTGTGGGTGGAGTTTGCCTGGATGGAGTAATTGGGATTTACATATATGTGCCTATGGTTGTTGCTATGAGTTGTGTTGTTTGTGTGTGCCCATCCCACTGATACACCATCGACGTGTCATATCGTCCTGCTACAAGGCGTCATACTGGAGGAAAAACAAAACACACACACACTCACACACTGCCCAACAGATATAATACATATCGTACTTATGCCCCCCCCCCCACACACACACAAACACTCACTCTCAATAAAATCTCTTTGAAAAAAATGTATCCTCTAAAAGTATATATATATATATTTTATTATATTGTGCAACTACGTTCCGAAATTGACGTTTCTTTTTTATTTATTTACTGGCTTAGCCAGCCGGAGACTTTGCATTTCAAACCTTTTACCCCTCCCACCATATTCTGATACCAAAATATTAATATAATATTCATATATTTTATTATTTATTATTTTTTATTGTAATTATTAGTAGCAGTAGTAAAGGTATTTTAAAATAAATAGTCATAGATCCGTCAATTTACAAATCAAGATTGTTTTAATCAATTCCCTTAATCCCCTTGCTGAATACAAGGAGGTGTTGAATACGACCCTAAATGATTTTCAAGTTGTTTTACCACCTCCGTTTCTTCCAGTTGATGCAAGTGACTTTTATTACATCATACCCTTTTTCCTCTTTTCGATTTTTCCTCTTTTCGAAAATAATTTAGTATTGAATATTAAGAAATAAAAAATTAAGATTGTTAGTGTAGTTATTGTTGTTTAAAAGGAGACTTTATATTGCTAAAAGTTTTCCTAATATTTGTAAAATTGAGTATCCATCAGTAGTCTTGAAATCAAGATTTTATGTGAACAACTATGATCTAGATTCACTTTAAACAACTTACTTTGATATTGCAAATATTAATGAAGAAAATCAAAATATTACAGTACATAAGATTAGCAAAGAAGAGACTCATTCCACCACGACCTATTCTAGGATCTCTATTGTTGATCAAATATTGCATCAACACGTTAAATAAAATAATTTATGACAAGATAAGATTATATAAGATTTCTAACTTTGGGTGGGCTTATTGTGCCACCCCCCGATTATTTTCCTAGTACATGAAACTCCCATCCCCTCCTAAGGAGTTTAAGGGCTTTTACCACATGATCATATTGTTTTACTATCTCCTAAGGTCGCAATGTACTAATGATTTCATATCGCAATTTGGTTATTGCTACGCAATCAATGAATAGGTAGGGGAGGGGGTCGTTATCCTCCTGACACACTCTCCACAAGGGTTCGAAACTTATTAGGGCCATGAACATGAATTAAATTTGTACATTAAAATAAATAATGTAAGTCAAGCAGTAACATTTAAAACACAACAATATAGATAAACAGAGGTGTGAACAATAAAAATATGAGTATATATAGAACATAATTTGTTTATAAAAAGAGGCAAAACTTCATTTAATTTCATTTAATAATGTTTTGAAATATGACAATTTCTTAGAAGTCCAAATTACTACTATTGATGTGTTCATTCCATTCCCGGCATATTCTTGACAGAATGTTCATATGAAAGAATAGGTTTGTGATATGATGATGAACTGCAAATGTATAGGAATGTGTTAAATGGAAGGGAATATCAGCCAGAAGTTCAGAACAGTCGATTGTATTATTGATCAGTTTATAAAGGAATAACAGATCAGTCTTCAATCTCCTTATTTCTAAGGAATCAATGTCTAATTTAACGTGGGGGAACTTCCTTATGTAATATTTGACAAATCGCCCTTGTATAGATTCCAGTCTATCAACATCGCTCTTTGTATATGGATTCCACACCAGCGAACCATATTCTAAAATACTTCTAACATATGACGTATAGACCGCCAAAATTGCTTTAGGGTCTTCGAGCTCTCTTGTTTTCTGGATCACAAACCCCAGCATCCTGGAAGCCTTTTTGCAGGTTTCGTCAATGTGAGTGCATATGTATGGTTAGCACTTAGTTTGATTCCTAGGTCCCTAATGTTTGTGGCGCAATCCAGGAGATTACCCTGAATGGTGTAGAAGAAATCCACATTATTCCCTTTCCTAGAAAAGAAAATGACATGACATTTATTGATGTTCATTTCCATACCGTTTGCTTTGCACCACTCTAAAAGACGATTTAGGTCCTCCTTAGTACAAATGCCCCACCTTAGTACAAATGCTTTCTGAATCTACCATGACCCGTAAATAGTCCCGGCACCAGATAAATCTGGTTCCTAATCAGGCTAAGGGTCACTTTGGTACTCCCTTTACACAGTTTTGGCATCATCCTCTTACAGTGTATAGCCCCTGGGCTCCCACCCCAGAGCTGCACGGACTGCTCCACTGGTTATCCCAAGGACAGGCTCTGGGCTACTAAACGGAGTATTTACCTCGTACCTGACCAGTTGATCAGCTGTCTCATTATCCTCAATACCTGCATGTCCAGGCACCCATATCAGCTGTTACCTTATTGTGCCTGGAGAGTCTCGTCAATGCCTCTTGACAATCCTTGACTAGGGAGGAAGTGGTTTTTTAAGCCTTTAGGGCTTTCATTGCAGCCTGACTGTCCGTGCAAATGCTTATGACCTTGCCCCTTGGAGCTCTACGCAGGTTCTCCTCAGCACAGACCATGATGGCAAGCACCTCAGCCTGGAACATAGTGGAGTTTCTTCTGTCCAGCGGCTTCTCAATTATTATCTGCGGGCTCACCCCACACACTCCGGTTAGAATTCTGCAGTCCATCTTAGAATCATCTGTGAACAATTTATAACAAACAACGTACTTTTTTTTTTTCCTTCCGAATATATGAATAAATGTATTTATGTAAATAATATTTGTATATCTTGCCTCTTGGTAATGAAATCAACCCCAAAAGTAATTGCTTTATTATAATTTTGATTTTATTACTTACAAAATATTGAAATGAAACAAAATTTAGTAAACAAACTCCAAGTATGTAGAAAATTGGTTACAATTATAATTATGTAAACTATAATACTGATAATCCTGAATTATGGTGCTAGTTTCAGATTGTTTTATAGGCAGCACATGTGAATGTATTGCTTTCTTCTTCATTAAAAGGTCAATATAATATTTATTTTAGATCATGTTCATTGAGTATGTACATATATTTTGATTTCGAATTATTGAAAGGGCGATAATCCTGAATTATAAGTGTTAGTTTCAGATTGCGATACTGTGAAAATTGTATGTGTATTTCAACCAGATTTATTTTTTCGTTTTTTTGGATTTTTGTTATATTTATAGTTCATATTCCATCAATATTATTTGTAATTCTTCACGTTACGTGTATTATTATTTATTATCTTATAATAAAAATATGGTGAAACGCGACATTTCTGAAAATTTATGAGTAGGACAAAAGTCTGCTCAGGTCGGGATATAGAGAAAAGTCTCTGTATAGATGAGAACCACATAGTTCTAGAAGCTTAAACTTGTTATTCCATTTAGGTATCATGATGGGATTCCATGTGACGTTTTTTAGGCCAGACTGCCTCAACAGGAAGTGCGCCATTACTGAGTTACTTTTTTATTTTTATTTTTTTTTTAGTTCTCGACGGTTTTCTTTAAATTTCATCTATTAAACATACAATATTTTCAGAAAAAAAAATTGATTTCTGAGAGGTTCTGGCCAAACAAGCAATGCTTAACTTTTCTCTTAACGTCACTTCAGTAATCCATAAGTTCTATCACCTGCATTATTTAAAGGGTTTCATTAAATGCTTTGCTTTCCAAAATCAGTTTAGAGAAGTGCAGCTTAACAAATAGATTTTTTTTTTCTTCCAGATTCTTTTATGAAAATAATTGCAACGCATTTCTTTGAATCTGAAATGTTTATTTATTTTATTCTTAACGTGATTTTAATGGTGTTCTAACCTCTGACCCGCAGGTCACTCTACAAGACTCGCGTAAATATTTCACTTGATCAACCTTTATGTTCGACCTAAATTTTAAAGTTGTTTTTTAACCGAATTTTATTTTAGCAGAAATCATGAAATAATATAAGTCGGATTGAAGTGTATAGTTTCTTGTTTGTTTGCCGATAAAAGTGTATAGAATGTGCAGAGTCTAGGGAACGAACTTGTTTAAGTAACCGTAGAAGAAGTTATCATTTTATAAATCAATGTTTGTTTTTAAGTTTTGTTGTGCAATAAAATTTAATTGCACTATTTTATGGTACCTATGATTTCTATTTTGGTGAAATAAATTGTTTTTTTACTTGATTGACTTCAAATAAAGTAAGTGCAAAATACTCAAGCAATAATTTGTTGTCAATCATCAATTCGTGAAATCAGTGATCTTGGCCAATCGGTTTGCAATGTTTTTTAAAATTTAATTTTTATAGCTTTGTATATAAGTTTACTTTCGCAATGAAATTCTTGATCGAGTAATTGTAAACTCTGATTCTAACACTGAGGATGACAATCCTGTTCGGATGATGGTTATTTTTCTGTTCACACATAACAAGTACTACCTACTATTTCTAATTTATATGGTTACACTATGGTTTTTATACAAATATTATTTTTTTGAGGGGAGGGAAGTGGCCCACGATTGCAATGCTGTTTTGTTCGATTTGTAAAATTTGACTCGGAGCAAAAAAAAAGGGGTTGCCGACCACTGCTATGCAGAGCTATCTATAATCAATTTTTACGGAAACATCTTACAAATAAAGTCCACACGCATTGGTCTAGTGGCTAGCGCACTCGCCTTTCGTGCAAGAATTTAGGGTTCAATTCCCGTGAGGGCAAATTCGGTGTGAGACCCAGCATCGTGATAAAAAGTGGGAAGCTACAGTTAGTAGCGCCCTAGGTAGCAAAGGCTGGAACTAAACAGTGTGGGAACTGCGGCGTGCTTACCACACGCCCCCCTTATTAAAACGCTGTCTGGCATGGCTTGGTCCTCCATGGGCTATTGCACCATAGGGTTTTTTTCTTACAAATAAACATCTTAGGTTTTATTTATCTGTGCATTTAGCAAGGAAATTCAAAAGAACTAAAATAATCTATTCTGTAAAGTCGCACTTCCGGTTAACCGGATTACCATTAAATTTGGAATTCCACCAATACTGTAGCGTTTATTAATATTATAAGGGTTATAGCACCATATATTGTACTGAAGTGGTACTTTATAGGAAAACATAACGCTACCGTTTCTCTAGAACCTCATAATATCAGTTTTCTAGGGAAATTGTTTTAAATAAAAGTGATAGGTATTAAACGTAGCTTTGGTATTGACATAATAAAAGGAGAGGAACGGATCTTCTAATGGAGGACAGAAAGCAATACTTCTAAAGAGAAAAAAATCCTAAAGAAGAGTTTATAGTAACAAAAGAGGAAGTCGGGCTGCCATTGAGCAGGACAGAAAAAAGAAAGCCACAGATTCAAGGGGAATAGCTTTGGAAATATTGAAAGATGGATGTCCCAAAACAATGCGTTGGCTGAACCCAAATTTCGAATGCAATATATAATGGAAAAGAGACTCTACTATAATAAATTTGGCTTAGGCTATTTATCTTCAATTTGCAAGAAAGGTGATAAAAAATGCTGTGCAAACTACGGAGGAATTTGCATGCAAATTAGTATCTCAAAAATACTAAGTCAGAATTGTAATCAAAAAAAGTTACGGGCGGAATACTGCACTTCAGAAGAACTAGATTGGCTTTACAGCAGACAAGCCATGCGTACATTCCTAGTAGGATAGCTTATGAAAAAGACCTTGAAATGTTGTTGGTGATAGTGTATTTGTAGTAGTTGTAGTTCGTAATGTGAGCGGTTTTGTAAAGTGCTTGTGTGTATGTTCAAAGAAAAGAGAAGTATCAGAAATAAGAAAGTAGTTACCACTGCTAACTACAAGTTATTTGCAATGAATGTATAAACTTATTAATGTATTGTGGAAACTAGTTAGATTGATTTTACTTAAGATTAACGCTTAAACTGGCACCGATGTTTACTGGTATAATGTCTAGTTCAGACTCTTCTTGTTTGAAAGCAGAATGCAGTCTGTCTGAAAGAATGACTTCTAATTGTTAGTTCAAATCTTTCAAATAATGTTGGTATGTCTGGAGGGAGAGTGTATTGTCTTATCCTAACTGTTACTTGTCCCTTTGTCTCTTCAATACCATTGACGTAAATTATAGTACCTGGCTCTTTTCCCTTCACTAAAATACACTGTTTGAACTAGCTAAAATTCACAAAATTATTTTACTAAACTATTTTCAAAATTCTTATTTTCTTTCATTTCTTTCTTCCAGTACAACTGAGCTAAAATTGCTGAATTGCTTCAGTCCTCACTTTTTTTGTAGTTAAGTTGCTCTCATTGTAAGCTTGTAGCTCTTCCAGATGGAGAACCTGGTCGTCGTCTTTTTCGAATTGGTAATGACTTCCGACAAACTATTCAAACGTGTTCTGTACACTTGATTGACTGCTCCTCAAAATCCATGGACGTACATAGAAAAGATTTTACATTAATTTCTCAACTACCTCAATGAATTAAACATTCACCATTCTGAAACATTGTGTGAGCTACCACTACTTTGAAATCTGAAGAGAATTTAGTAGCTACAGCTACTTCAAAACGCTTTATTAAAATTTTAATTTTAATTTCAATTCATATAATCTAACTATAAACAATAGAAATTTTTTCATTGAATCCTTAATTTGTGCTAAATATTTGATTAAACTTTGAACTGAATATTGAAATTAATTATACATGATAAATTGCGTTATTTTTGTTTACGCAGGAATTTAATTAACTAAAAGAAATTTAATAAATTAAAATTATAAAAGTTTTATAAATAAATACAAAAAAAATCTACGTTAAAATTATTAGGGCAGATTTAGGGTGAGGGTAAGTGTTAAAATATTCGGAGGGCCAATGTTAGGGCAATGTAATTTCATTTATTACCGATCTGCAGATGGCAACAGGTGTCACCCGATAGTGTGGCAAAGACATGTTCACCTGCTCAGTGTTGGCGCCAGCCAGAATGTAATGCCCTTGTTGTCCAACTAACCTCTTCAATCACCTATCTATTGAATCTTTCAAATATTTCTCACTCGCTTTCTCTCTTATGACTTTTCCCTATTTACTAAAATAATTTACTTTTTATCTTCGTCCATTAGGTAATCAATTATGTATATAATTGTCGCTTATTAGCTCTTTTTTTAATATACATAAATTGAAAGCTAAGAAAATCCTTCCAGTTCACCGATCGTTTTGAAACTTAAAATTATTACGGTGCAAAAAAATTTGCACGTTTTTCATCATACAATTCAAAAATGGTTTGTTTAATTACCCATTAAGCTTACTATAAGCAAATATAGGGACTAATTTTCTATATCTTGAACTCAAGTGTGAGCCAACCAAACCAGGAGCTCTCTTTGGAGACAAAATACTCCAAATATCCTGTTTTAAACATAAAAAATAGGCCATGGAGCGGAAGAGGAATTAATCAGAGGGTGCCAGGTCTGTGTTATAAGCTGCAAGCTCAATGTTCAAGTTTTCGATTACTGAGAACATTAGACCTAGCGTGTGCCGCTTTGCGTTGTCTTGTTCAAGGAATACTCTATTTCAATTAACCAAAGGGTGATATTTTTTTCAGCTAAAATGGAGTGAACGCGTTGTAACTACTACTTCTAACTGAATAGCACTTAAGTGGGACTTTAGAAGAAAGCTAAGCTATGCAGAATTCCCTCCAAAAAATCAATGTTCGAATGCTGTAATAATTGAAAATGTGGTTCGGTCCGCAATGCTCGATAACATCCGGTATTTTACCCGTCGTAGCATGCATATTAGTTTTGTTCCTGACCGGTTTCGGTAGAGACTTCACTTCAACGAAATGTTTCTATAGACTGCCACGTATGACATATATACAACCAACAAGTGTGAATCTACAGAAACATTTTGTTGAAGTGAACTCTCTACACGAACTTGGTGAATTTGCTCTGACGATAGATGAAAATCCGAAACTGGTCAGGAATAAAACTAATATGCATGCTACGACGGATAAAATACCGGCAGTAATAATTGTTGGTAATATTGTAATATGGTAATATTTCGTTCAGACTCTGCCAGAAGTGTCATATTTTATGTGTACAATTTTTATTTTTATTTTGTATACTCTTTTCTAAATAAATTTGGAAATTTAAGTAAGAAGAGTAAAAGACAAATTTGCCAAAATTGTGCTAATGCCCAATCGGAGAAAAATAATACATTGAATAACATAAATTTTTGTTTGTTGACAATCTGGCATTTTAACAGCCTGGCAAACATGGTATATCAATCATTATTTTTTAATCAAGATCAAGTTATATATATTTATTAATAAAAGTAATCAATGCTATGATAAAGGAGTATTAAAACAATTCAAGTGCTTTCAATTTACTGGATAGTAAAGGCAATTGCGAACGGAAGATTACGTTATAATTCAAAACATATTGTCCTATTTAAAATCCGTCAATTTTCATAATTAATTGAAATAAATAACTACCAATATACAATTAAAAAAATATTAACAATTTATTACTCTTGTACATTCTGCATTATGCAGAAGATACTTACAGAAAACTGCCTGACTTAAAACACAATGGTGCTTTAACAGTGTGTAGGAGAGGCCGCTGTACGTTATCTTTCAACTGCATTACAATTTTCGTAGTTTTAAAATATGAAATAAACATTTCAATGTTATACATGATTGCCTTGAGTTTTTTCAATATATTTTTCTTGTCATTAAAATATAATACCGAAATATGGACTAATCTCGGAGAAATCCCCGAGCCCGGGGCTTTTGAACGCCAAATGCGAAATCTCCCGAGTGAGCCCTAATAATAGATAAATATGTGGATGGGTATTGAACATCTGGTTTTTTATCCTCGTAGCATGCATATTTCTTTTTTTCTGCCCGGTTTTGGATTTTCACCCATCGTCAGAGTAAATTTATCAAGTTCACTTCAACGCAATATTTCTGTAAAAACTCGACACTTGTTGGTTTGTTGAGGGGGTACTCTATTTCGAATAACCAAAGGGGGATACTTTTTCAGCTAAAAGTAGTGTTCGCGATCACACACGGCATCATTTTTTTTTTATTAATCATTTTCTCCTGCGGCGGATGGTTACAGCTGTGATTAGCCTGACCTAATGATGCATTGATCAACAATCAAACAACAAACCAACAAATGCCGAGTGTATCAGAAACATTGCGTTGAAGTGAACTCTTTACAAGAACTTGATAAATTTACTCTGACGATGAATGATAATCCGAAATCAGTCAGAAATAAAAGAAATATGCAGGTAATGACGGACGAAATACCAGCAAGAAGAATATATTGTCGAATTCCCCCCCATCTCATTTCCCTTTATTGATAAGCCAAATAACTGTTTCAGGTGAAATGATCGTGCGGAGTGTGAAATACATCATGGAGGAGGAAACTGGTCCATATTATACAGCTGTTATGTATTTAACTATAAAAGACATTCATAAATCTGATCTAGGTGGTTATAAGTGTGTGTCTAAGAATTCTATTGGCGATGCAGAAGGCACCATCAGACTTTATGGTATGTACCTAATCCAGCTTCTTAATTTGATTATGAGTATTATCCACTATAAAAATCTCTTCATATTTCTTTTTATTCCAAATTTCTATTGCAGTTCTTCAGGAATGTAAGTTCATTATATTTCATAAAAGCTACTTGTAATAAATTAAACAGATTGGCCTGTTTCAAAATTCTAAACATTGTTTTTCGATTTTTACTTTCTCTTACATTTTGTCTTTAAAAACAAGCACTGGACTTATTTTTTTTAAATTTATTATAATAATTAAGCTGATCTAATATTGTATAATGGGATCAAACCAGCAAATTCATAGCGCCAAAAGCTGGAATCACTGATTCCAATAGCAGCCGTATCGAGTGTCGCTTTTATATCTCCAAGTGCAATTGCCACTGCAATTCATTGGTGAATGAGCTTCAGTTTGGGCAGTCAGGTACCTAGTAAGCTGTCTCTAGCTCCCATAAAGAGTCAACCATCTGAAAGCTTGACGGTAGACGCCAGATAAACCTTGAACAATCATTAGAACAATCTTGAAATGAGGTTCATCAAGCTAGCCATCCTAGGTAATCCACAGTTTGAGAAAAAGAGTTCTAGGTCGTATAAGCCAACGCTATCAACATAATTTGTCTTCGCTCGGCCATTCTACCCTCCATATATATTTTTCTCTCTTAAATATGTAAAACGTGAAATATATATATACTGGGTCCTCATTTCACCATTTTATCAACTCAATTTCACTATCACAATTGTTTCCTAATTTGGATAAATTTTGTAATCTGCAAGGCATTTACCAACGTATTGGAAAGGTCTACACCTTTTAATTATTCCTTTTACTTTAATTTAATAACCTTTTATTTATTTTGTCTGTGCATCTGAAATGTTATTTTTAGTGCCATCTTATGTGGGTTAATAAAAAATGTTATTCCTTGTTCGTGCATGATATTCCTTTATTTTTCCATTTCGTAAATTGAGTTAATAAAATGATATTGACTGCGGGTGTATGAGGAGTGCAGTAAATGGGGGCTATCAATAAATGCCTCTAGATAGAGAGATTTCTCAACGAGGTGGCTAAGCCTCATTCCACCGGGACGAGGAGATCTGTTGTGGATCCGCAGTGGTCCAAAGCACGTCTTCCAGTTTCTACCTTTTAAGCAGGCCTAAGCAAAGCTGAAAGCGGCTCCGTCATATAGGCAGCTAAGACAGAATACTTGGTAATGAGTGACAGAAACTACTTCACTATGGCAAGTGGAAAAATTAAAAACATTTAAATGTTTAAGTTTTTAGGAGTGCAATTATCCTACAATGACCAGTTAATTCGGAGAATTGGCTGGAGAAGAACAGCTATCAGGCAATTAAAAAGCATTTTGTAGAAAGGGAAAATAATAAAGAAAAATAAAATAAGAATTTACAAAGCAATAGTGGAGACCATTGCAACACATGGGTGCTGAGTTATGAGAAATGAATTAAAGGAATAAGTCGCGTTTAAGGGCTAGGGAGACAGACTTCAGAAAAACAAGAATGGATAAGGTAAAAAACACCGAAATCAGAGAATAGGTTGAAATAGCCTAGATGTGCTCAACGAATGACAAATGACAAATAATTATGGAATGGTCGCCGACTAACAAAATGAAAAGAGACAGACCGGAACAGGGCCTGGGAAAAAGGATGTGAAGGAATGCATGAGAAATAAAGTATTAAGAGAAGGTGATTAGCGCGATAGAAACGTGCGATTAGGTTGCGAGAAACACTGGCTCAGAAAAATGGAAAAAAAAATTCTGGGCATTGACAATTGAAGGAATGCATGAGAAATAAAGTATTAAGAGAAGGTGATTAGCGCGATAGAAACGTGCGATTAGGTTGCGAGAAACACTGGCTCAGAAAAATGGAAAAAAAAATTCTGGGCATTGACAATGTAGGCTTAACAATTATAATGGGGTTGTTGAAGGAGAGAAATGGTCTGGTTAGAATGAATTAACAGAATATGGTTAACACTGTATAATATGGTAAATGACACTGACTGCCTGGACTTTACCTTGAAATGATAGAGTAAGGTAGAGTGGTAAAGGGTATGACACGTAGTGATTGGCTGTATGAACTCAGTAGTATGAACTGTTCTCCTATCTGTCTCCCATCGCTGCACTTATGTGGTTTCTCCCACTCCAGTCCGAGAGAGTGGTCATGTCTTTTGTCTCTCTGCTATGAATACTCTCTTTGGATACTATTACACAATTGTATCTTTTACAACTTTGTCGGTGGAACTTCTAGTTCACTACTCCAAATACTCTTTCCCAGAGATATTGTAGTTTGCAAGGGATATGGTTTGTAGCTAGTCTCAAGACATTTAAGCAAGTAGCTTGTGACAATCAGTGATGAAAAGGATTCCTTTCAATACTTCTCCAGTATATCAAATATAAATTCTTTGTCATTTTCTTTTTTCAAGATTCCCTCCAGACAGAAAAATATCTAAATCTTCATTTTCTTCATGTTTAACATATCTACGAACATATGCTTCCTGGGAAAAGTTAATTTCTTTATGTAAAATTAGATAAAAGTAAAATGTATTGCAATGATTCATCTTAGATTAGTAATAATAATTAAAGTTGGGTCTAACATATGCTAATTTAAAATAATGTATCTTATCAGTTCTTCCTATCATACCATTTTGTCTTCAAGCCTATTTAAGGGAAACAAACTTCAGTTTTATATTCATTTGGTGCTCTCATTGGATGGTGGAATAGGCTTTAGTGTTAGAAAACAAGAGAAAGCCAATATCTCCAGAAGTAGGGCCACGAAAATCAAATTATTTGGTGTCCAATATAGAGAGCTAGCATCCTTTAACGTATATAATATCCTTTCATAATAAAAAGAAATAAGAAAAAATTAAACAAATAAATTATAAATTGAAGGTTGCAAAAAAAAAATTATCCAAGTGGCATTGTAATGTATTAATCTCTGCCAAAATATTTGCTAAATATTTTAATTATATTATTAAAAATAATTAATCGAAAGTATAATGTACATTTTGAAGATTTATCAAAATAAACAATATTAACTAATATATCAATTTTTCTTTGTGAGTATTTAAATTTAAATAAAAAACTCTGTCAAAGAGTCTTTGGAATTTATTATGCTAATTTATTATTTTTGTAAATATTTATATAAACCTCTATTTTAAATAAACGAACTGGATAGTTGGCGAGCGGAGTTGGGTTTAAGAGTGTAGGCTTTCTCCTCTTTTTGTCCATTTCTCACGCTGAAGGAGATTTCCAATTTTTGTACATGAGCAAGAAAGAAGTCTTGCAGCCCTAAAATCAGACGCTTCTTGGTGTCTCACTAGCTCTGAACTTCTGCCTCACCAGTTACGTATTGGCCTCTTCATGCTGTTGTTCTTATTTACTATATCTTACCTCTTTCTCTCCGTCCTTCGCTACCTGTCAAACATTTCTGCCTCCTTAGGATTGGGTGATTTGTCATCTATCCATGCTCTCTTATCTCTTTTATTCGTGCGACAAGATAATTCATTGTTAACTGTTAAAGCATGCCACATTGAGATTGGGTGTTATGTAGCTCCAAATATCCACTGTCATCTTGATCCTTTCCATCCTTGATGGGTGTCTATCGTTATCCATCAACAAAACTTTCATCCTGGTATCGGAGGTTCATAGCCACTCTTCCATTTTCTCCACCTTTACCTTAGCGTATTATTCAAAGTTATGAGATTCGGCCAGAAGTCAAAACCGTAGTGAATTCTTGCCGTTTCGATAATTTTATAATAATTTTTTCAAGATAGAAAAGTATTTTGAATATGAAGAGTGCAGTGAAAAATGTGTATAGATATCTTGTTAAATTCTAACTTTAAGGTTAGAGCCACCATTTTTGACAAGAAGTGTAAACACAATATTTTCACTATACCTTAAACACTACACAGTCAAAATACTTTTCTGCCTTAAAAAAGATAATAAATTTATCGAAAAAATTGGCATGAATTGATCCTTCTTTTTTTTTTAATTCTGGCCTAATCTTACAGATGTTATTATTTACTGCATCGGCTGACAAACAACCACACATTAAAACCTACTACTACATATAAACAGTTGGCATCCCTTATTTTTAAAAAATCATCAAATATCTTATAGAATTAGTATATAATTTATATAACGACAACAATTTGGAAGCACAGAAATATTTTTTTTTTTAAATTCAATAAAGAGATGAAATGTACGGTATTCGCATCAATAGTTTTTATCAATGATTTGGTTATAACTTAACTAATTTTATTTGGTTAAATTCTTTGGACAGTACATGATTTGCGATGTTTTTCTTCCCTTAGATTTTTCTCTTCCTAAGAGCCTCTTCAGCTCACTGTCCGGTGATGGACAGTGTTGTCTGTGATGAGATTATACTGTTCGGTGGTGGGCATTGCACTGAGAATGCTCCAGGTGCCAATGACAGATGTTGACGTGCCTTAAATTTAAAAAAAATAAATCCATGTTATGCCATGAGAGAAATCAGTAATAAATTATAAAATCAATGATCACTTTTCTACTGTGAGGTAATTTATAATACTAAGAGTTAAATAAATTAACTCTATCTATCTATCTATCTATCTATCTATCTATCTATCTATCTATCTATCTATCTATCTATCTATCTATCTATCTATCTATCTATCTATCTATCTATATATCTATTATCTATCTATCTATCTATCTATCTATCTATCTATCTATCTATCTATCTATCTATCTATGTATCTATCTATATATCTATCTATCTATATATCTATCTATCTATCATTATATCTATCTATCTATCTATCTATCTATCTATCTATCTATCTATTATCTTCTATCTATTAGCTATCTATCTATCTATTCTATCGATCTATCTATCTATCTATCTATCTATCATTATCTATCTTTAATAAATTTATAAAAATTTATTTATTTAAATAACTTCATTTGTTTAAATAAATTAACTCCAATTAACTTTAAATAACTCCATTTTTTATAGGCACGCATTTTTTTGTATAATTAATTTAATTTTTTTACTCATTTACTTTTTTTTATTATTATTACTTATATTCTTCGTCAAACTTTCATTGAAAATTTGATTTTCTAGATTTATTGAATATTTATTATTGCTCTCATAATTGAAAAAAATATTAATTTATCTTCGGTTTGTTAGTTGTTTAAATTCATGTCCTTCGTAAAAATAAACTGAAAATAAAAATAAAAATATCTATATGTCCAGTGCATGTGAAGAAGATAAGACAATAATGTGTTACAGTAAAGACAATTTAGTATGGTTAACTGTGTTGCTGCAATAGGATGGCAATTCCAAGTAATTGTTTCTTACAGCGTTCACTGGAAGTTTTAACTATGATCTTGGTACTTCTTAGAATTTCCTACAGTTTTCCTTGTAGGCCAATATTATCTTTCACTATTATTGCTTCAATATGGTCTTTTATGTAGAATTATTAATGTATTTTATTTTTGTTTTTTTAAGATAAAAAAAAGAAAAAGAAATATTAATAAGATATTGTTTTAATTAATTGTTTTATATATATTTATTTATTTATTTTTTTTTTATTTTTTTTTTATTACGATCTAAATCTTGCAAATCTCACCATTGGAGACAAATTTTATGGTACATCATTTATTTATATCACAATTTAGCTTTTATTGGAACTTGAAATAATTCATATACGATAGCTTGGTTTTTGGCTAATAAGAACTGTTTATTGTGAAAATAGTACGTTTGGTAAAAATCCAATGTTTCGCCCGTACTGATAAAGTATAGTTTTTACTTGCTCTTACTCCTAGTAAGAGAAAGTATTGTAATGTGTCAAATTTTCAATATCAAGTTTTCACCGGAAATATTCGTTTTGAGGTCCCCTAAGTCCAAAAAAGTGGTTTTTAGCAAATGGTCTGTGTGTGTGTATGTGTATGTGAACAGCATAGCTCAAAAACGAAAAACTGCAGAAAGTTGAAACTTGATATTCCGTTTAAGTATCATCATGGGATCTGACTGTACGTTACCTGTCAAAATTCCTCAACCGGAAGTACCACTTTACAAGTTGGATTTTTTACTTTTTTGCGATTTTCTCATAAATGGCTCCCACTATTTTCTTTAAACTTGATACATCAACCACACATACAAAGAGCTACAACTTTTATTTGAAACATTTCTCCGGGAAAATGCAATGAAGGGCACTTTTTGGGGACGGGTGGGGTTAGGTTTCCATCTAAAGTGCTATTTCAGTTTACTAGACAATTCTGTCATCTAAATAATGTTAATTAGAATTAAATATGTTGTTGAAATGAGTTTGAAAAAAATTGGATAACCGGAAGTGCGTTTACTTTACCACTTTATTAAATAATTTATTCTCTTTTTCGCAATTTTCTCAAAAAAGGCTTCGACAATTTTCTTGAAACTTCTTATATAAACTAAACATACAAAGATCTACAACTTTTGTTTAAAACATTTCTCTGGAAAATTCATTTAAGGGCACTTTTAGAGGGGAGGGGTGGTGTTATGTTTTTCCCTAAAGTGCTATCATTGTTGATTTACAATTCTATCATCCAAACAAACTTAATTTGAAATAAATAGATGGCCAAAATTCCGAGTTTCAAGGAGATTAGTAAAAACCGGAAGTACGCTTTTACTGAACAGTTTTTTTCAGTTTTCGACGAATTTCATTAAATTTAGTACACAAACTATAAAATTTGTCAATTATAATTTTGAGAACTGGAATAAGAGAAAGTTATGTGAGTGTTTCACACCAGATTTTTTTTTTGTATGGTTACTGATTAAATTTTAGACCAACACAGCCTGGAAAACATTATTTTTAGGATATATACAGTGAAAAACTTTTAACATGACAACGCTTAACATGAAAAATCGGTTAACACGAAATCATACTGCGGTCCCGACAAAATGCTGTATAATTTCATACATTTTTTTCTTTTAACACAATTTTTCTTAATGCTGCATTTTTTATTTTTAACCTCACTATCCACAATGATCTGAACATTCCTTTTGTCCACGACTTAGCGAAATCTCGTTTCCTCAAATTTCACTCCTCTATAGCAGGTCATTCCAATTCTCTTATAGAACAGCTCTCTTGACCTACAATACCAGGCAATCCCCTAAGGAGATTGAAGAGGAGATGGCCCTGCGATCTACTATTGTCATGACACAATGAAATAAGTCCCATGATAACGGAGTGTCACCACTGGGTGGCTTCTTTAATCTAAA